>CM059817.1:14451988-14701988 GCA_030435695.1 Brachymystax lenok tsinlingensis | reverse complement strand
CAGTATGTGGGTAGACTAGCTAGATACAGTATGTGGGTAGACTAACTAGATACAGTATGTGGGTAGACTAACTATATACAGTATGTGGGTAGACTAACTAGATACAGTATGTGGGAAGACTAACTATACACCGTATGTGGGTAGACTAACTAGATACAGTATGTGGGTAGACTAACTAAATAGATACAGTATGTGGGTAGACTAACTATACACAGTATGAAGGTAGACTAACTATATACATAATGTAGGTGGAATAACTATACACAGTATGTGTTTAAAAATAACTAACTATATACAGTATGTGTTTAAAATAACTAACTAGATACAGTATGTGGGTGGATTAACTATACACAGTATGTGTTTAGAATAACTAACTATATACAGCACGGGGTAGACTAACTAACTAGATACAGTATGTGGGAAGACTAACTAACTAGATACAGTATGTGGGTGGATTAACTATACACATTATGTGTTTAGAATAACTAACTATATACAGCATGTGGGTAGACTAACTAACTAGATACAGTATGTGGGTAGACTAACTAACTAGATACAGTATGTGGGTAGACTAACTAGATACAGTATGTGGGTAGACTAACTATATACAGTATGTGGGTAGACTATCTAGATACAGTATGTGTTTAGAATAACTAACTAGATACAGTATGTGGGTAGACTAACTAACTAGATACAGTATGTGGGTAGACTAACTAACTAGATACAGTATGTGGGTAGACTAACTAGATACAGTATGTGGGTAGACTAACTATATACAGTATGTGGGTAGACTATCTAGATACAGTATGTGTTTAGAATAACTAACTAGATACAGTATGTGGGTAGACTAACTAGATACAGTATCTGGGTAGACTAACTAGATACAGTTTGTGGGTAGACTAACTAGCTATATACAGTATGTGGGTAGATTAACTATATACATTATGTGGGTAGACTAACTAGCTATATACATTATGTGGGTAGACTAACTAGATAAAGTATGTGGGTAGACTAACTAGATACAGTATGTGGGTAGACTAACTATATACAGTATGTGGGTAGACTATCTAGATACAGTATGTGTTTAGAATAACTAACTATATACAGTATTTGGGTAGACTAACTAGATACAGTATGTGGGTAGACTAACTAGATACAGTATGTGGGTAGACTAACTAACTATATACAGTATGTGGGTAGACTAACTAACTAGATACAGTATGTGGGTAGACTAACTAACTAGATACAGTATGTGGGTAGACTAACTAGATACAGTATGTGGGTAGACTAACTATATACAGTATGTGGGTAGACTATCTAGATACAGTATGTGTTTAGAATAACTAACTAGATACAGTATGTGGGTAGACTAACTAGATACAGTATGTGGGTAGACTAACTAGATACAGTATGAGGGTAGACAAACTATATACAGTATGTGGGTAGACTAACTATACACAGTATTTGTTTAGAATAACTAACTAGATACAGTATGTGGGTAGACTAAATAACTAGATACAGTATGTGGGTAGACTAACTAACTAGATACAGTATGTGGGTAGTCTAACTAGATACAGTATGTGGGAAGACTAACTATACACCGTATGTGGGTAGACTAACTAGATACAGTATGTGGGTAGACTAACTAAATAGATACAGTATGTGGGTAGACTAACTATACACAGTATGAAGGTAGACTAACTATATACATAATGTAGGTGGAATAACTATACACAGTATGTGTTTAAAAATAACTAACTAGATACAGTATGTGTTTAAAATAACTAACTAGATACAGTATGTGGGTGGATTAACTATACACAGTATGTGTTTAGAATAACTAACTATATACAGCACGGGGTAGACTAACTAACTAGATACAGTATGTGGGTAGACTAACTAACTAGATACAGTATGTGGGTAGACTAACTAACTAGATACAGTATGTGGGTGGATTAACTATACACAGTATGTGTTTAGAATAACTAACTATATACAGTATGTGGGTAGACTAACTAACTAGATACAGTATGTGGGTAGACTAACTAGATACAGTATGTGGGTAGACTAACTAGATACAGTATGTGGGTAGACTAACTAGATACAGTATGTGGGTAGATTAACTAGATATAGTATGTGGGTAGACAAACTATATACAGTATGTGGGTAGACTAACTAGATACAGTATGTGGGTAGACTAACTAGATACAGTATGTGGGTAGACTAACTATATACAGTATGTGGGTAGACTAACTAGCTATATACAGTATGTGGGTAGATTAACTATATACATTATGTGGGTAGACTAACTAGCTATATACATTATGTGGGTAGATTAACTATATACATTATGTGGGTAGACTAACTAGATACAGTATGTGGGTAAACTAACTAGATACAGTATGTGGGTAGACTAACTGTATACAGTATGTGGGTAGACTATCTAGATACAGTATGTGTTTAGAATAACTAACTAGATACAGTATGTGGGTAGACTAACTAGATACAGTATGTGGGTAGACTAACTAGATACAGTATGTGGGTAGACTAACTAGATACAGTATGAGGGTAGACAAACTATATACAGTATGTGGGTAGACTAACTATACACAGTATTTGTTTAGAATAACTAACTAGATACAGTATGTGGGTAGACTAACTAACTAGATACAGTATGTGGGTAGACTAACTAACTAGATACAGTATGTGGGTAGACTAACTAGATACAGTATGTGGGAAGACTAACTATACACCGTATGTGGGTAGACTAACTAGACACAGTATGTGGGTAGACTAACTAAATAGATACAGTATGTGGGTAGACTAACTATACACAGTATGAAGGTAGACTAACTATATACATAATGTAGGTGGAATAACTAGTATGTGTTTAAAAATAACTAACTAGATACAGTATGTGTTTAAAATAACTAACTAGATACAGTATGTGGGTGGATTAACTATACACAGTATGTGTTTAGAATAACTAACTATATACAGCACGGGGTAGACTAACTAACTAGATACAGTATGTGGGTAGACTAACTAACTAGATACAGTATGTGGGTAGACTAACTAACTAGATACAGTATGTGGTGGATTAACTATACACATTATGTGTTTAGAATAACTAACTATATACAGCATGTGGGTAGACTAACTAACTAGATACAGTATGTGGGTAGACTAACTAACTAGATACAGTATGTGGGTAGACTAACTAGATACAGTATGTGGGTAGACTAACTATATACAGTATGTGGGTAGACTATCTAGATACAGTATGTGTTTAGAATAACTAACTAGATACAGTATGTGGGTAGACTAACTAACTAGATACAGTATGTGGGTAGACTAACTAACTAGATACAGTATGTGGGTATACTAACTAGATACAGTATGTGGGTAGACTAACTATATACAGTATGTGGGTAGACTATCTAGATACAGTATGTGTTTAGAATAACTAACTAGATACAGTATGTGGGTAGACTAACTAGATACAGTATCTGGGTAGACTAACTAGATACAGTTTGTGGGTAGACTAACTAGCTATATACAGTATGTGGGTAGATTAACTATATACATTATGTGGGTAGACTAACTAGCTATATACATTATGTGGGTAGACTAACTAGATAAAGTATGTGGGTAGACTAACTAGATACAGTATGTGGGTAGACTAACTATATACAGTATGTGGGTAGACTATCTAGATACAGTATGTGTTTAGAATAACTAACTATATACAGTATTTGGGTAGACTAACTAGATACAGTATGTGGGTAGACTAACTAGATACAGTATGTGGGTAGACTAACTAACTATATACAGTATGTGGGTAGACTAACTAACTAGATACAGTATGTGGGTAGACTAACTAACTAGATACAGTATGTGGGTAGACTAACTAGATACAGTATGTGGGTAGACTAACTATATACAGTATGTGGGTAGACTATCTAGATACAGTATGTGTTTAGAATAACTAACTAGATACGGTATGTGGGTAGACTAACTAGATACAGTATGTGGGTAGACTAACTAGATACAGTATGAGGGTAGACAAACTATATACAGTATGTGGGTAGACTAACTATACACAGTATTTGTTTAGAATAACTAACTAGATACAGTATGTGGGTAGACTAAATAACTAGATACAGTATGTGGGTAGACTAACTAACTAGATACAGTATGTGGGTAGACTAACTAGATACAGTATGTGGGAAGACTAACTATACACCGTATGTGGGTAGACTAACTAGATACAGTATGTGGGTAGACTAACTAAATAGATACAGTATGTGGGTAGACTAACTATACACAGTATGAAGGTAGACTAACTATATACATAATGTAGGTGGAATAACTATACACAGTATGTGTTTAAAAATAACTAACTAGATACAGTATGTGTTTAAAATAACTAACTAGATACAGTATGTGGGTGGATTAACTATACACAGTATGTGTTTAGAATAACTAACTATATACAGCACGGGGTAGACTAACTAACTAGATACAGTATGTGGGTAGACTAACTAACTAGATACAGTATGTGGGTAGACTAACTAACTAGATACAGTATGTGGGTGGATTAACTATACACAGTATGTGTTTAGAATAACTAACTATATACAGTATGTGGGTAGACTAACTAACTAGATACAGTATGTGGGTAGACTAACTAGATACAGTATGTGGGTAGACTAACTAGATACAGTATGTGGGTAGACTAACTAGATACAGTATGTGGGTAGATTAACTAGATATAGTATGAAGGTAGACTAACTATATACATAATGTAGGTGGAATAACTATACACAGTATGTGTTTAAAAATAACTAACTAGATACAGTATGTGTTTAAAATAACTAACTAGATACAGTATGTGGGTGGATTAACTATACACAGTATGTGTTTAGAATAACTAACTATATACAGCACGGGGTAGACTAACTAACTAGATACAGTATGTGGGTAGACTAACTAACTAGATACAGTATGTGGGTAGACTAACTAACTAGATACAGTATGTGGGTGGATTAACTATACACAGTATGTGTTTAGAATAACTAACTATATACAGTATGTGGGTAGACTAACTAACTAGATACAGTATGTGGGTAGACTAACTAGATACAGTATGTGGGTAGACTAACTAGATACAGTATGTGGGTAGACTAACTAGATACAGTATGTGGGTAGATTAACTAGATATAGTATGTGGGTAGACAAACTATATACAGTATGTGGGTAGACTAACTAGATACAGTATGTGGGTAGACTAACTAGATACAGTATGTGGGTAGACTAACTATATACAGTATGTGGGTAGACTAACTAGCTATATACAGTATGTGGGTAGATTAACTAAATATATGATGTGGGTAGACTAACTAGCTATATACATTATGTGGGTAGATTAACTATATACATTATGTGGGTAGACTAACTAGATACAGTATGTGGGTAAACTAACTAGATACAGTATGTGGGTAGACTAACTGTATACAGTATGTGGGTAGACTATCTAGATACAGTATGTGTTTAGAATAACTAACTAGATACAGTATGTGGGTAGACTAACTAGATACAGTATGTGGGTAGACTAACTAGATACAGTATGTGGGTAGACTAACTAGATACAGTATGAGGGTAGACAAACTATATACAGTATGTGGGTAGACTAACTATACACAGTATTTGTTTAGAATAACTAACTAGATACAGTATGTGGGTAGACTAACTAACTAGATACAGTATGTGGGTAGACTAACTAACTAGATACAGTATGTGGGTAGACTAACTAGATACAGTATATGGGAAGACTAACTATACACCATATGTGGGTAGACTAACTAGACACAGTATGTGGGTAGACTAACTAAATAGATACAGTATGTGGGTAGACTAACTATACACAGTATGAAGGTAGACTAACTATATACATAATGTAGGTGGAATAACTAGTATGTGTTTAAAAATAACTAACTAGATACAGTATGTGTTTAAAATAACTAACTAGATACAGTATGTGGGTGGATTAACTATACACAGTATGTGTTTAGAATAACTAACTATATACAGCACGGGGTAGACTAACTAACTAGATACAGTATGTGGGTAGACTAACTAACTAGATACAGTATGTGGGTAGACTAACTAACTAGATACAGTATGTGGTGGATTAACTATACACAGTATGTGTTTAGAATAACTAACTATATACAGTATGTGGGTAGACTAACTAACTAGATACAGTATGTGTGTAGACTAACTAGATACAGTATGTGGGTAGACTAACTAGATACAGTATGTGGGTAGACTAACTAGATACAGTATGTGGGTAGATTAACTAGATATAGTATGTGGGTAGACTAACTATATACAGCACGGGGTAGACTAACTAACTAGATACAGTATGTGGGTAGACTAACTAACTAGATACAGTATGTGGGTAGACTAACTAACTAGATACAGTATGTGGGTGGATTAACTATACACAGTATGTGTTTAGAATAACTAACTATATACAGTATGTGGGTAGACTAACTAACTAGATACAGTATGTGGGTAGACTAACTAGATACAGTATGTGGGTAGACTAACTAGATACAGTATGTGGGTAGACTAACTAGATACAGTATGTGGGTAGATTAACTAGATATAGTATGTGGGTAGACTAACTATATACAGTATGTGGGTAGACTAACTAGATACAGTATGTGGGTAGACTAACTAGATACAGTATGTGGGTAGACTAACTATATACAGTATGTGGGTAGACTAACTAGCTATATACAGTATGTGGGTAGATTAACTATATACATTATGTGGGTAGACTAACTAGCTATATACATTATGTGGGAAGATTAACTATATACATTATGTGGGTAGACTAACTAGATACAGTATGTGGGTAGACTAACTAGATACAGTATGTGGGTAGACTAACTGTATACAGTATGTGGGTAGACTATCTAGATACAGTATGTGT
The DNA here is from genome assembly GCA_030435695.1 of Brachymystax lenok tsinlingensis. Classification (NCBI taxonomy): domain Eukaryota; kingdom Metazoa; phylum Chordata; class Actinopteri; order Salmoniformes; family Salmonidae; genus Brachymystax; species Brachymystax lenok. The sequence continues at coordinate 14,694,985 of CM059817.1, read as the reverse complement.
TTAGAATAACTAACTAGATACAGTATGTGGGTAGACTAACTAGATACAGTATGTGGGTAGACTAACTAGATACAGTATGTGGGTAGACTAACTAGATACAGTATGAGGGTAGACAAACTATATACAGTATGTGGGTAGACTAACTATACACAGTATTTGTTTAGAATAACTAACTAGATACAGTATGTGGGTAGACTAACTAACTAGATACAGTATGTGGGTAGACTAACTAACTAGATACAGTATGTGGGTAGACTAACTAGATACAGTATGTGGGAAGACTAACTATACACCAGTATGTGGGTAGACTAACTAGACACAGTATGTGGGTAGACTAACTAAATAGATACAGTATGTGGGTAGACTAACTATACACAGTATGAAGGTAGACTAACTATATACATAATGTAGGTGGAATAACTAGTATGTGTTTAAAAATAACTAACTAGATACAGTATGTGTTTAAAATAACTAACTAGATACAGTATGTGGGTGGATTAACTATACACAGTATGTGTTTAGAATAACTAACTATATACAGTATGTGGGTAGACTAACTAGATACAGTATGTGGGTAGACTAACTAGATACAGTATGTGGGTAGACTAACTAGATACTAGACTAACTAGATACAGTATGTGGGTAGACTAACTAACTAGATACAGTATGTGGGTGGATTAACTATACACAGTATGTGTTTAGAATAGCTAACTATATACAGTATGTGGGTAGACTAACTAACTAGATACAGTATGTGGGTAGACTAACTAGATACAGTATGTGGGTAGACTAACTAGATACAGTATGTGGGTAGACTAACTAGATACAGTATGTGGGTAGACTAACTAGATACAGTATGTGGGTAGACTAACTAGATACAGTATGTGGGTAGACTAACTAACTACTAGATACAGTATGTGGGTAGACTAACTAACTAGATACAGTATGTGGGTAGACTAACTAGATACAGTATGTGGGTAGACTAACTAGATACAGTTTGTGGGTAGACTAACTATATACAGTATGTGGGTAGACTAACTAGCTATATACAGTATGTGGGTAGACTAACTAGATACAGTATGTGAGTAGACTAACTAGATACAGTATGTGGGTAGACTAGCTAGATACAGTATGTGGGTAGACTAACTAGATACAGTATGTGGGTAGACTAACTATATACAGTATGTGGGTAGACTAACTATACACAGTATTTGTTTAGAATAACTAACTATATACAGTATGTGGGTAGACTAACTAGATACAGTATGTGGGTAGACTAACTAGATACAGTATGTGGGTAGACTAACTAGATACAGTTTGTGGGTAGACTAACTATATACATTATGTGGGTAGACTAACTAGATACAGTATGTGGGTAGACTAACTAGATACAGTATGTGGAGTAGACTAACTAGATACAGTATGTGGGTAGACTAACTAGATACAGTATGTGGGTAGACTAACTATATACAGTATGTGGGTAGACTAACTATACACAGTATGTGTTTAGAATAACTAACTAGATACAGTATGTGGGTAGACTAACTAACTAGATACAGTATGTGGGTAGACTAACTAACTAGATACAGTATGTGGGTAGACTAACTAGATACAGTATGTGGGTAGACTAACTATATACAGTATGTGGGTAGATACTAGTGGGTAGACTAACTAATAGACTAACTATATACAGTATGTGGGTAGACTAACTAGATACAGTATGTGGGTAGACTAACTAACTAGATACAGTATGTGGGTAGACTAACTAGATACAGTATGTGGGTAGACTAACTATATACAGTATGTGGGTAGACTAACTAGATACAGTATGTGGGTAGACTAACTAACTAGATACAGTATGTGGGTAGACTAACTAACTAGATACAGTATGTGGGTAGACTAACTAACTATATACAGTATGTGTGTAGAATAACTAACTAGATACAGTATGTGGGTAGACTAACTAACTAGATACAGTATGTGGGTAGACTAACTAACTAGATACAGTATGTGGGTAGACTAACTAGATACAGTATGTGGGTAGACTAACTAGATACAGTATGTGTTTAGAATAACTAACTAGATACAGTATGTGGGTAGACTAACTAACTAGATACAGTATGTGGGTAGACTAACTAACTAGATACAGTATGTGGGTAGACTAACTAGATACAGTATGTGGGTAGACTAACTAGATACAGTATGTGGGTAGATTAACTAGATATAGTATGTGGGTAGACTAACTAGATACAGTATGTGGGTAGACTAACTAGATACAGTATGTGGGTAGACTAACTAGATACAGTATGTGGGTAGACTAACTATATACAGTATGTGGGTAGACTAACTAGCTATATACAGTATGTGGGTAGACTAACTAGATACAGTATGTGAGTAGACTAACTAGATACAGTATGTGGGTAGACTAACTAGATACAGTATGTGGGTAGACTAACTAGATACAGTATGTGGGTAGACTAACTAGATACAGTATGTGGGTAGACTAACTAGATACAGTATGTGTTTAGAATAACTAACTAGATACAGTATGTGGGTAGACTAACTAACTAGATACAGTATGTGGGTAGACTAACTAACTAGATACAGTATGTGGGTAGTAGTAGACTAACTAACTAGATACAGTATGTGGGTAGATAACTAACTAGATACAGTATGTGGGTAGACTAACTAGATACAGTATGTGGTAGACTAACTAACTAGATACAGTATGTGGGTAGACTAACTAGATACAGTATGTGGGTAGACTAACTAGATACAGTATGTGGGTAGACTAACTAGATACAGTATGTGGGTAGACTAACTAGATACAGTATGTGGGTAGACTAACTAGATACAGTATGTGGGTAGACTAACTAGATACAGTATGTGGGTAGACTAACTATATACAGTATGTGGGTAGACTAACTAGATACAGTATGTGGAGTAGACTAACTAGATACAGTATGTGGGTAGACTAACTAGATACAGTATGTGGGTAGACTAACTAGATACAGTATGTGGGTAGACTAACTAGATACAGTATGTGGGTAGACTAACTAGATACAGTATGTGGGTAGACTAACTAGATACAGTATGTGGGTAGACTAACTAGATACAGTATGTGGGTAGACTAACTAGATACAGTATGTGACTAACTAGATACAGTATGTAGACTAACTAGATACAGTATGTGGGTAGACTAACTAGATACAGTATGTGGGTAGACTAACTAGATACAGTATGTGGGTAGACTAACTAGATACAGTATGTGGGTAGACTAACTAGATACTAGACTAACTAGATACAGTATGTGGGTAGACTAACTAGATACAGTATGTGGGTAGACTAACTAACTAGATACAGTATGTGGGTAGACTAACTAACTAGATACAGTATGTGGGTAGACTAACTAACTAGATACAGTATGTGGGTAGACTAACTAACTAGATACAGTATGTGGGTAGACTAACTATATACAGTATGTGGGTAGACTAACTATATACAGACCTATGTGGGTAGACTAACTAGATACAGTATGTGGGTAGACTAACTAGATACAGTATGTGGGTAGACTAACTAGATACAGTATGTGGGTAGACTAACTAGATACAGTATGTGGGTAGACTAACTAGATACAGTATGTGGGTAGACTAACTAGATACAGTATGTGGGTAGACTAACTAGATACAGTATGTGGGTAGACTAACTAGATACAGTATGTGGGTAGACTAACTATATACAGTATGTGGGTAGACTAACTAGATACAGTATGTGGGTAGACTAACTAGATACAGTATGTGGGTAGACTAACTAGATACAGTATGTGGGTAGACTAACTATATACAGTATGTGGGTAGACTAACTAGATACAGTATGTGGGTAGACTAACTAGATACAGTATGTGGGTAGACTAACTAGATACAGATACAGTATGTGGGTAGACTAACTAGATACAGTATGTGGGTAGACTAACTATATACAGTATGTGGGTAGACTAACTAGATACAGTATGTGGGTAGACTAACTAGATACAGTATGTGGGTAGACTAACTATATACAGTATGTGGGTAGACTAACTAGATACAGTATGTGGGTAGACTAACTAGCTATATACAGTATGTGGGTAGATTAACTATATACATTATGTGGGTAGACTAACTAGCTATATACAGTATGTGGGTAGACTAACTATATACAGTATGTGGGTAGACTAACTAGATACAGTATGTGGGTAGACTAACTAACTAGATACAGTATGTGGGTAGACTAACTAGATACAGTATGTGGGTAGACTAACTAGATACAGTATGTGTTTAGAATAGACTAACTAGATACAGTATGTGGGTAGACTAACTAGATACAGTATGTGGGTAGACTAACTAGATACAGTATGTGGGTAGACTAACTATATACAGTATGTGGGAGTAGACTAACTAGATACAGTATGTGGGTAGACTAACTAACTAGATACAGTATGTGGGTAGACTAACTAACTAGATACAGTATGTGGGTAGACTAACTAACTAGATACAGTATGTGGGTAGACTAACTAGACTAACTAACTAGATAGCATGTGGGTAGACTAACTAACTAGACTAACTAGATACAGTATGTGGGTAGACTAGACTAACTAGATACAGTATGTGGGTAGACTAACTAACTAGATACAGTATGTGGGTAGACTAACTAACTAGATACAGTATGTGTTTAGAATAACTAACTATATACAGTATGTGGGTAGACTAACTAGATACAGTATGTGGGTAGACTAACTAACTAGATACAGTATGTGGGTAGACTAACTAACTAGATACAGTATGTGGGTAGACTAACTATATACAGTATGTGGGTAGACTAACTAGATACAGTATGAGGGTAGACTAACTATATACAGTATGTGGGTAGACTAACTATACACAGTATTTGTTTAGAATAACTAACTAGATACAGTATGTGGGTAGACTAACTAACTAGATACAGTATGTGGGTAGACTAACTAACTAGATACAGTATGTGGGTAGACTAACTAACTAGATACAGTATGTGGGTAGACTAACTAACTAGATACAGTATGTGGGTAGACTAACTAACTAGATACAGTATGTGGTAGACTAACTAGATACAGTATGTGGGTAGACTAACTAGATACAGTATGTGGGTAGGTAGACTAACTAGATACAGTATGTGGGTAGACTAACTAACTAGATACAGTATGTGGGTAGACTAACTAACTAGATACAGTATGTGGGTAGACTAACTAACTAGATACAGTATGTGGGTAGACTAACTAGATACAGTATGTGGGTAGACTAACTAGATACAGTATGTGGGTAGATTAACTAGATATAGTATGTGGGTAGACTAACTATATACAGTATGTGGGTAGACTAACTAGATACAGTATGTGGGTAGACTAACTAGATACAGTATGTGGGTAGACTAACTAGATACAGTATGTGGGTAGACTAACTATATACAGTATGTGGGTAGACTAACTAGATACAGTATGTGGGTAGACTAACTAGATACAGTATGTGGGTAGACTAACTATATACAGTATGTGGGTAGACTATCTAGATACAGTATGTGTTTAGAATAACTAACTAGATACAGTATGTGGGTAGACTAACTAGATACAGTATGTGGGTAGACTAACTAGATACAGTATGAGGGTAGACTAACTAGATACAATATGTGGGTAGACTAACTAGATACAGTATGTGGGTAGATTAACTAGATATAGTATGTGGGTAGACTAACTAGATACAGTATGTGGGTAGACTAACTAGATAAAGTATGTGGGTAGACTAACTAGATACAGTATGTGGGTAGACTAACTAGATACAGTATGTGGGTAGACTAATTAGATACAGTATGTGGGTAGACTAACTAGATACAGTATGTGGGTAGACTAACTAGATACAGTATGTGGGTAGACTAACTAGATACAGTATGTGGGTAGACTATCTAGATACAGTATGTGTTTAGAATAACTAACTATATACAGTATGTGGGTAGACTAACTAGATACAGTATGTGGGTAGACTAACTAGATACAGTATGTGGGTAGACTAACTATATACAGTATGTGGGTAGACTATCTAGATACAGTATGTGTTTAGAATAACTAACTAGATACAGTATGTGGGTAGACTAACTAGATACAGTATGTGGGTAGACTAACTAGATACAGTATGAGGGTAGACTAACTAGATACAATATGTGGGTAGACTAACTAGATACAGTATGTGGGTAGATTAACTAGATATAGTATGTGGGTAGACTAACTAGATACAGTATGTGGGTAGACTAACTAGATAAAGTATGTGGGTAGACTAACTATATACAGTATGTGGGTAGACTAACTAGATACAGTATGTGGGTAGACTAACTAGATACAGTATGTGGGTAGACTAACTAGATACAGTTTGTGGGTAGACTATCTAGATACAGTATGTGGGTAGACTAACTAGCTATATACATTATGTGGGTAGATTAACTATATACATTATGTGGGTAGACTAACTAGATACAGTATGTGGGTAGACTAACTAGATACAGTATGTGGGTAGACTAACTATATACAGTATGTGGGTAGACTATCTAGATACAGTATGTGTTTAGAATAACTAACTATATACAGTACATGGGTAGACTAACTAGATACAGTATGTGGGTAGACTAACTAGATACAGTATGTGGGTAGACTAACTATATACAGTATGTGGGTAGACTAACTATATACAGTATGTGGGTAGACTATGTAGATACAGCATGTGGGTAGACTAACTAACTAGATACAGTATGTGGGTAGACTAACTAACTAGATACAGTATGTGGGTAGACTAACTAACTAGATACAGTATGTGGGTAGACTAACTATACACAGTATGTGTTTAGAATAACTAACTAGATACAGCATGTGGGTAGACTAACTAACTAGATACAGTATGTGGGTAGACTAACTAACTAGATACAGTATGTGGGTAGACTAACTAACTAGATACAGTATGTGGGTGGATTAACTATACACAGTATGTATTTAGAATAACTAACTATATACAGTAAGTGAGTAGACTAACTATATACAATATGTGGGTATACTAACTAGATACAGTATGTGAGTAGACTTACTAGATACAGTATGTGGGTAGACTAACTAGATACAGTATGTGGGTAGACTAACTAGATACAGTATGTGGGTAGACTAACTATATACAGTATGTGGGTAGACAACTATATACAGTATGTGGGTAGACTAACTAGATACAGTATGTGTTTAGAATAACTAGATACAGTATGTGGGTAGACTAACTAGATACAGTATGTGGGTAGACTAACTAGATACAGTATGTGGGTAGACTAACTATATACAGTATGTGGGTAGACTAACTATACACAGTATGTGTTTAGAATAACCAGCTAGATACAGTATGTTAGTAGACTAACTAACTAGATACAGTATGTAGGTAGACTAACTATATACAGTATGTGGGTAGACTAACTAGATACAGTATGTGGGTAGAGTAACTAACTAGATACAGTATGTGAGTAGACTAACTATATACAATATGTGGGTAGACTAACTCGATACAGTATGTTAGTAGACTAAAGTAATGGGTAGACTGAAGTACTGGCCCCGAAGGAGATGGTTGCCATTTTACGATCCCGTAACCAATTGTGCTATTGTGTATGTTTTTTGTTGTTGTTATTTGTAACTTATTTTGTACATAATGTTTCTTCCACAGTGTCTTATGACCGAAAAGAGCTTCTTAATATCAGGGCAGCGATTACTCACCCGCTGGAGGAATTCTTCTTCTTCAACGACTCGGATGGGAAGGATTTACTCCAAACACCCTACAAGGCTCTCATTCCCATCATTCGCAGGACGAAAAGACGGAGATATCATGGACGACGGTCCGGGTGCCTTGTAAGTATCCGTCGCCCGAGTGGGTAATCTACCTTTACCATCGGTCCTATTAGCCAATGTACAATCAATTGATAATAAAATAGATGAACTACGAGCACGTATATCCAACCAACAAGACATTAAAAACTGTAATATCTTATTTTTCACTGAGTCGTGGCTGAATGACGACATGATTAACATACAGCTGGCGGGTTTTAAGCTTTTTCGGCAGGATAGAACAGCGGCCTCTGGTAAGACAAGGGGCGGTGGCCTATGTATATTTGTAAACAACAGCTGGTGCACGAAATCTAAGGAAGTCTCGAGGTTTTGCTCGCCTGAGATAATGTGGTCTACAGCTTATCATTAGATACTCTATCTACCAAGAGAGTTTATATCTATATTTTTAGTAGCTGTCTATATACCACCGCAGACCGATGCGGGCACTAAGACCGCACTCAATGAGCTGTATACGGCCATAAGCAAACAAGAAAACGCTCATCCAGAGGTGGCGCTCCTAGTGGCCGGGGGACTTTAATGCAGGAAAACTAAAATCAGTTTTACCTCATTTCTATCAGCACGTTAAATTTGCAACCAGAGGGAAAAAAACTCTAGACTACCTTTACTCAACACACAGAGACATGTACAAAGCTCTCCCTCGCCCTCCATTTGGCAAATCTGACCATAATTCCATCCTCCTGATTCTTGCCTACAAGCAAAACTAAAGCAGGAAGCACCAGTGACTCGGTCAATAAGAAAGTGGTCAGATGATGCAGATGCTAGGCTACAGGACTGTTTTGCTAGCACAGACTGGAATATGTTCGGGGATTCTTCCGATGTCATTGAGGAGTACACCACATCTGTCAACGGCTTCATCAATAAATGCATCAATGACGTCATCCCACAGTGACCGTACGTACATACCCCAACCAGAAGCCATGGATTACAGGCAACATCCGCACTGAGCTAAAGGGTAGAGCTGCTGCTTTCAAGGAGCGGGACTCTAACCCGGAAGCTTATAAGAAATCCCACTATTCCCCCCGACGAACCATCAAACAGGCAAAGCGTCAATACAGGACTAAAATTGAATCGTACTACAGCGGCTCCGAGGCTTGTCGGATGGGGCAGGGCTTGCAAACTATTACAGACTACAAAGGGAAGCACAGCCACGAGCTGCCCAGTGACACAAGCCTACCAGACAAGCTAAATTACTTCAACACTCGCTTCGAGGCAAGTAACACTGAAACATGCATGAGAGCACCAGCTGTTCTGGAAGACTGTGTGATCACACTCTCCTTAGCCAATGTGAGCAAGACCTTTAACCTCTTACGGAGCACTCCCGACACCACCAGGTGAAATGTAAAGCGCCAAATTCAAAATCCAAAAGTTGAATTATTAAAACTTAATCAATATACAAGTGTTTCATAGCCATCAAAAGCTCTGACTCTTGGCAATATCACAGCATTGTCAGATTTAAAAAATGCTTTACGGCGAAAGCACAACATTTGATTGTTTGAGGGTAGCACCTCTAATATTTATGCATTAGCATAAATCCATAACACAACGCGGGTCTCACAAAACACATAAAATCGCTAATATAAAATCGATTACCTTTGATGAACTCATGCTGAGGGCTTCCCAAGTGTCCAACGAAGACAATCCATGCTTCTTTGGTTAGAAAAAGTTATTTATTATATCCATAAATCTCCGTTTGGTTGGCACATTATGTTCATAAAATCCACCGTCGAGTCGCCCATAGAACCGTGAAGAGAACGCGTTGAAATTATACCTATCATATTTCTACAAACAAATCAAACATCATTTTTAATGTTTCCTTAGGTATTCTTTTATGTATATTTACTATAATATTTCAACCGGATTTTAGCCTGAACGATAAGAAAGGAAAAAACAGTGGAGCGCGCACTCATATTCTCTCCCTATCCGTTCTGGTCAGGGCTAACGTTTCCTGGTTTTGTATAGAGACTGTTGACATCTAGTGGAAGCCATAGGTACTGAAATCTCGGAGCTGCTTGCCTTTGAAATAAGTAGGGAGACTGTCAGACAGAGCAAAGGTCACAAAAAACAGTAATTCCGGATAGATTTTTCTCGGGTTTTCGCCTGCTATATCAGTTCTATTACACTCACAGACATTATGTTAACACTTTTAGAAACTTCTGAGTATTTCCCATCCAATAGTACTAATTATGTGCATATCCTATTTTCTGGGCCTGAGTGGGAGGCATTTTACTTTGGGCACACCAGACTCTCCAAAAGTCACCTCGGGAGCCTCTCCCTAAGAAGTTAAACAGGTCAACATTCACAAGGCCACAGGGACAGAGGGATTACCAGAATGTGTACTCCGAGCATGCGCTGACCAACTGGCAAGTGTCTTCACTGACATTTTCAACCTGTCCCTGACTGAGTCTGTAATACCAACATGTTTGAAGCAGACCACCATAGTCCCTATGCCCAAGAACACTAAGGTAACCTGCCTAAATGACTACCGACCTGTAGCACTCATGTCTGTAGCCATGAAGTGTTTGGATAGGCTGGCTCACATCAACATCATTATCCCAGAAACCCTAGACCCACTCCAATTTGCATACCCCTCAAACAAATCCACATATGATGCAATCTCTATTGCACTCAACACTGCCCTTACCCACCTGGACAAAAGGAACACCAATGTGAGAATGCTATTCATTGACCACAGCTCAGCGATCAACAGCAAAGCGGAACAACACATCCGCCACGCTGATCCTCAACACAGGGGCCCCTCTGGGCTGCGTGCTCAGTCCCCTCCTATACTCCCTGTTCACTCATGACTGCACAGCCAGGCATGACTCCAAAAACCATCATTAAGTTTGCCGATGACACAACAGTGGTAGGCCTGATCACCGACAACGATGAGACAGCCTATAGGGAGCAGGTCAGAGACCTGACCGTGTGGTGCAAGGACAACAACCTCTCCCTCATTGTGATCAAGACAAAGGAGATGACTGTGGACTTCAGGAAATGGAGGACCGAGCACGCCTCCATTCTCATCGACAGGGCTGCAGTGGAGCAGGTTGAGAGCTTCAAGTTCCTTGGAGTGCACATCACCAACAAACTAACATGGTCCAAGCCAGGGGCGGAATGAAACAATAATTCAGGCCGGGAATTTGACTCCATCCCAGGCCACCCTGTTCACTCAAACCACCAGACCGCTAATTTTGTAGGATAACCCTATTTGTTGATGTAACGGGTACCAAACTAGTTATAAATTTGGCCACTATGTTCATCTGGGAAGAAAGGTATCCACATTACAAAATACAAACATTTGGAACTGACCAACAAGTAGCCTATCTGAACAATGAGTTTTCAAGGTATGCTATGGCTATGGGTGCACCCTCAAAAACTCACTAGGAATACACCAATCATAGCACATACAAATGTATGCCCCCCGATTACAGTCCTACTGATGATAATCTCATAAATAAAGCACATATTAATCTAAAATCATAGCCTACATGTTTAGGTTCGTGCCTTTAAGTTGTACCTGAAGGTTCCTGCTCTGAGTCTGACTGAACTGACCACCATCTCCAGTTCTGCAGGAGCACCTGAAGCTCTAGTGCTGCTGCTGCTTCCTTCTCCACCTTTGCAAAGCAAGACTATTATCATACTCATCATTAGTGTATCAGTAGGCTACATTAATACAGCTCTGGAAAAAAATTAAGAGTGGTCTCTTAATTTTTCTCAGAGCTGTATATTATTGTAGTAACTTGTAATGCTGGTACTAATGGTGCTAATTATCTTTGGCATTGCCTGTGCTGTGTCACACAGGCTACTGTGTTACGTTCATTGATGTATTATGGTTACATTACTGTAGCCTGTTGCTCTGTACAGTGTATGTGCACTTTCCCTAGCTTATGTGGCATGAGTCATAACCGAATGCTGGCAAGTCCATAGTCTAGGTTTACTATTTTTTACTAGTTGAAACATTTTGCCTTCAATGTCATATTATGATCGCTATGTTGCACTCATTGCTATGATATAATTCCTCACCGAAGACGTAAGACGTGCAAACTGTTTAGCCTACCGGCTGTTGTGTCAATATTATTAGCTAGGCTACTTAGCTAGCCATGCTGGGTGTTGTGTGTGTGTGGGGTTTAGCTAATGGTAGTGTTTTTGACTGACCTGTTCCCTTACTGTCGAACATGTCGCTTATTTTGCAGCGTCTGTGGCAGGGGCCTTTCTCTTTTTTATTCTCTCTCTCTCTGCTCTACCTTTACTCGTCTGACCGTCCATTTCGGCGTGCGACTTGTCTAAAATGTTATCCGTGGAGAAGTTGGTAGACGTAGCTATGTGCGTCGCCGGGGAGACCTGATGTCATTTTTGGCGCGGGGACACTGCAGCGAGAGAGTGCGAGTCGCACCTGATGCGTGGCTTCTCCGACAACTCATTCCTGCTTGCTATATTACCACTGGTCAAGTTGACTATTTACAGCAGGCCAAAACAACCCTCAGGCAACCGGGAAATGTCCCGGTGCTCCCGACGGCCAGTCCGCCATTGGTCCAAGCACACCAAGACACGACAAAACCTATTCCCCCTCAGGAGACTGAAAAGATTTGGCATGGGTCCTCAGATCTTCAAAAGGTTTTACAGCTGCACCATCGAGAGCATCCTGACGGGTTGCATCACTGCCTGGTATGGTAACTGCTCGGCCTCCGACTACAAGGCACTATAGAGGGTAGTGCGTATTGCCCAGTACATCACCAGGGCCAAGCTTCATGCCATCCAGGACCTCTATACCAGGCGGTGTCAGAGGAAGGCGCCCTAGTCATAGACTGTTCTCTCTGTTACCGCACGGAAAGCGGTACCAGAGCGCCAAGTCTAGGTCCAAAAGGCTTCTAAACAGCTTCTACCCCCAAGCCATAAGACTTCTGAACATCTAATGAATTGGCTACCCAAACTATTTGCATAGACCCTCCCCCTCTTCTACGCTGCTGCTACTCTCTGTTATTATCTATGCAGAGTACCTATATGTACATATTACCTCAATTACCTCGACACTGGTATGCCCGCACATTGACTCTGTACCGGTACTCCCTGTATATAGCCACACTTTTGTTATTTTACTGCTGCTCTTTAATTATTTGTAAATGTTATTTATTTTTTTACCCCGTTTTTTCTCCTGTATTTCGTGGTATCCAATTGGTAGTTATAGTCTTGTCTCATCGCTGCAACTCCAGTACAGACTTGGGAAAGGCAAAGGATGAGAGCCGTGCGCCCCCCAAAACACAACCCAACCAAGCCGCACTGCTTCTTGACACAATGCCCACAGAAGCCAGCTACACCGATGTGTCCGAGGAAACGCTGTGCACCTGGCGACCATGTCAGCGGGCACTGCGCCCGGCCCGCCACAGGAGTCGCTAGTGCGCGATGGGACAAGGACATCCCTGCCGGTCAAACTCTCCCCTAACCCGGGCAAAAACGCTGGGCCAATTGTGCGCCGCCACATGGGTGGCGCACAATCTCTTACTTCTTTTAGATATTTTCTTAAAACTGCATTGTTGGTTAAGGGCTTGTAAGTAAGCCTTTCACTGTAAGGTGAATACCTGTTGTATTCGGGTGCATGTGACAAATAACATTTGATTTGACTAACTAGATACAGTATGTGAGTAGACTAAGTAATCAAATTAAATCAAATTTTATTGGTCACATACACATGGTTAGCAGATGTTATTGCAAGTGTAGCGAAATGCTTGTGCTTCTAGTTCCAACAGTGCAGCAATATTTAACATGTAATCTAACAATTCCACAACAACAACCTAATACACACAAATCTAAGTAAAGGAATGGAATAAGAATATATACATTGAAATATATGGATGCAATGACAGAGCAATGACAGAGCGGCATAGGCAAGACGCAATAGATGGTATAAAATACAGTATAAACATATGAGATGAGTAATGCAAGATATGTAAACATTATTAAAGTTACTAGTGATCCATGTATTAAAGTAGCCAATGATTTCAAGTCTGTATGTAGGCAGCAGCCTCTCTGTGTTGGCTGTTTAACAGTCTGATGGCCTTGAGATAGAAGCAGTTTTTCAGTCTCTCGGTCCCAGATTTGATGCACATGTACTGACCTCACTTTCTGGATGGTAGAACAGGCAGTGGCTCAGGTGGTTGATGTCCTTGATGATCTTTTTGGCCTTCCTGTGACATCGGGTGCTGTAAGGCAGGTAGTTGTGCAGACCACACCACCCTCTGGAGAGCCCTGCGGTGGTGGGCGATGCAGTTGCTGTACCAGGCGGTGATACAGCCAGTTTCCGTACCAGACGGTGATGTTGCGCCTTCTTCACCACACTATCTGTGTGGGTGGACCATTTCAGTTTGTCCGTGATGTGTATGCCGAGGAAATTAAAACTTTCCACCTTCTCCACTACTGTCCCGTCGATGTGGATAGGGGGGTGCTGCCTCTGCTCTTTCCTGAAGTCCACAATCATCTCCTTTGTTTTGTTGACGTTGAGTGAGAGGTTGTTTTCCAGACACCACACTCCGAGTGCCCTCACCTCCTCCCTCAAGCCTACTACCGTTGTAGTAGTTACAGTATGTGGGTAGATTAACTATATACATTATGTGGGTAGACTAACTAGCTATATACAGTATGTGGGTAGATTAACTATATACATTATGTGGGTAGACTAACTAGCTATATAAAGTATGTGGGTAGATTAACTATATACATTATGTGGGTAGATTAACTATATACATTATGTGGGTAGACTAACTAGCTATATACAGTATGTGGGTAGATTAACTATATACATTATGTGGGTAGACTAACTAGCTATATGCAGTATGTGGGTAGATTAACTATATACATTATGTGGGTAGACTAACTAGCTATATACAGTATGTGGGTAGATTAACTATATACATTATGTGGGTAGACTAACAAACAATATACAGTATGTGGGTAGACTAACTAGCTATATACAGTATGTGGGTAGATTAACTAGCTATATACAGTATGTGGGTAGATTAACTATATACATTATGTGGGTAGACTAACAAATAATATACAGTATGTGGGTAGACTAACTAGCTATATACAGTATGTGGGTAGATTAACTATATACATTATGTGGGTAGACTAACTAGCTATATACAGTATGTGGGTAGACTAACAAACAATATACAGTATGTGGGTAGACTAACTAGATATATTACCCCGGCCAAACCCTCCCCTAACCCGGACGACACTGGGCCAAATGTGCGCCACCCTATGGGACTCCCGATCAAGGCCGGTTGTGATACAGCCCAGTATCGAACCCGGGTCTGTAGTGACACCTCTAGCACTTCGATGCAGTGCCTTAAACCTCTGTGCCACTCAGGATCCCAAAATATACAGTATGTAAGTAGACTAACTAACTATATGCAGTATGTACAGTAACCTACACTACATGACCAAAAGTATTTGGAATTTGTCGAACATCTCATTCCAAAATCAAAGGCATTAATATGGAGTTGGTCTCCCCTCCCCTGCTGCTATAATAGCCTCCACTCTCTGGGAAGACTTTCCACAAGATGTTGGAACATTGTTGCTGGGACTTGCTTCCATTTAGCCACAAGAGCACTAGTGAGGTCAGGCGTTGATGTTGGGCGATTAGGCCTGGTTTGCAGTCGGCGTACCAATTCATCCCAAAGTTGTTCGATGGGGTTGCGGTCAGGGCTCTGTGCATGCCAGACAAGTTCTTCCACACTGATCTCGACAAACCATTTCTGTATGGACCTTGCTTTGTGCACGAGGGCATTATCATGCTGAAACAGGAAAGGGCCTTCCCCAAACTGTTGCCACAAAGTTGGAAGCACAGAATTGTCTAGAATGTCATTGTATGTGTAGCGTTAAGATTTCCCTTCCCTGGAAGTATGGGCCTAGCCCGAACCATGAAAAACAGCCCCAGACCATTATTCCTTCTCCACCAAATTTTACAGTTGGCACTATGCATTGGGGCAGGAAGCGTTCTCCTGGCATCCGCCAAGCCCAGATTAGTCCGTCGGACTGCCAGATGGTGAAGTGTTATTCATCACTCCAGAGAACGCCTTTCCAATGCTTCAGTCCAATGGCGGCGAGCTTTACACCACTCCAGCCGACGCTTGGCATTGCACATGGTGATCTTAGGCTTGTGTGCGGCTGGAACTCGGTAGTGAGTGTTACAACCAAGGACAGACAATATTTACCCGCTACGCCAGGCCTGGGAAATTCCAGTCCTCTGGGGCCTGATTGGTGTCACAATTTTCCCCCATCCCTAGCAAACACAGCTGATTTAAACTAATTGCATTTTTAACTGAAGATGATGATTAGTTTATTATTGAAGTCAGGTGTGTTAGCTGGGGCTGGGGCAAAAGTGCAAAAGACACCAATCAGGCCCCCGAGGACTGGAGTTGCCCAGGCCTGCGCTACGAGCTTCAGCACTCGGCGGTCCCATTCTGTGAGATTGTGTGGCCTACCACTTCATGGCTGAGCCGTTGTTGCTCCTAGACATTTCCACTTCTCAATAACAACACTTACAGTTGACCGGGACAGCTTTGCTCAGAAATTTGACAAACTGACTTGTTGGAAAGGTGTCACCCTATGACAGTGCCACGTTGAAAGTTGCTGAGCTCTTCAGTAAGGCCATTCGAATGCCAATGTATGTCTATGGAGATTGCATGGATGTGTGCTTGATTTTATACACCTGTCAGCAACAGGTGTGGCTGAAAAAGCCAAATCCACGAATTTGAAGGGGTGTCCACATACTTTTGTATATATAGTGTATGTAGAGTAGACTAACAAACTAACTATGTACAGTAACCTATGTAGGTTAGACTAACTAACTATGTACAGTAGCCTATGTAGGGTAGACTTACTAACTATGTACAGTATCCTATGTAGGGCAGACTAACTAACTATGTACAGTAACCTATGTAGGGTAGACTAACACTGTACAGTAACCTATGTAGGGTAATCTAACTAACTATGTACAGTAACCTATGTAGCGTAGACAAACTTTGTACAGTAACTTATGTAGGGTAGACTAACTGACTATGTACAGTAACCTATGTAGGGTAGACAAACAATGTACAGTAACCTATGTAGGGTAGACTAACTAACTATGTACAGTAACCTATGTAGGGTAGACTGACTTTGTACAGTAACCTATGTAGGGTAGACTAACTGACTTTGTACAATAACCTACGTAGGGTAGACTAACTAACTATGTACAGTAACCTATGTAGGGTAATCTAACTAACTATGTACAGTAACCTATGTAGCGTAGACAAACTATGTACAGTAACTTATGTAGGGTAGACTAACTGACTATGTACAGTAACCTATGTAGGGTAGACAAACAATGTACAGTAACCTATGTAGGGTAGACTAACTAACTATGTACAGTAACCTATGTAGGGTAGACTAACTTTGTACAGTAACCTATGTAGGGTAGACTAAATGACTATGTACAATAACCTACGTAGGGTAGACTAACTTTGTACAGTAACCTATGTAGGGTGGACTGACTTTGTACAGTAACCTACGTAGGGTAGACTAACTGACTTTGTACAGTAACCTATGTACTGTAGGGTATATGGAGTAGCAGTCACATTGAGGCTAACTGCTCTAGTATTTAGGGTAAGCTGTGTTTCTCTCAGGATGTTGTATCAGAACTCCCTCACACGCACACGTGCACACGCGCGCGCACACACACACACACACACACACACACACACACACACACACACACACACACACACACACACTCCTCTGTGGTGTGATGCTATAAATGGAAGCAGGCTGGGAGCATGGGGAACAGAAGGAGTAGGAGGAACAGGGGGAACAGGAGGAGTAGGAGGAACAGGAGGAACAGGGGGAACAGGAGGAGTAGAAGGAACAGAGGGAACAGGAGGAGTAGGAGGAACAGGGGGAACAGGAGGAGTAGGAGGAACAGGGGGAACAGGAGGAGTAGGAGGAACAAGAGGAACAGGGGGAACAGGAGGAGTAGAAGGAACAGAGGGAACAGGAGGAGTAGGAGGAACAGGGGGAACAGGAGGAGTAGGAGGAACAGGAGGAACAGGGGGAACAGGAGGAGTAGAAGGAACAGGGGGAACAGGAGGAGTAGGAGGAACAGGAGGAACAGGGGGAACAGGGGGAGTAGAAGGAACAGGGGGAACAGGAGGAGTAGGAGGAACAGGAGGAACAGGAGGAGTAGGAGGAACAGCGGGAACAGGAGGAGTAGGAGGAACAGGGGGAACAGGAGGAGTAGGAGGAACAAGAGGAATAGGAGGAGTAGGAGGAACAGGAAGAACAGGGGGAACAGGAGGAGAAGGAGGAACAGGAAGAACAGGAGGAACAGGGGGACAGGAGGAGTAGGAGGAACAGGGGGAACAGGAGGAGTAGGAGGAACAGGGGGAACAGGAGGAGTAGAAGGAACAGGGGGAACAGGAGGAGTAGGAGGAACAGGAGGAGTAGGAGGAACAGGGGGAACAGGAGGAGTAGGAGGTACAGGGGGAACAGGGGGAACAGGAGGAGTAGGAGGAACAAGAGGAATAGGAGGAGTAGGAGGAACAGGAAGAACAGGGGGAACAGGAGGAGAAGGAGGAACAGGAAGAACAGGAGGAACAGGGGGGACAGGAGGAGTAGGAGGAACAGGGGGAACAGGAGGAGTAGGAGGAGTCATAGGAGCAGGGGGAACAGGAGGAGCAGGAGGAACAGGGGGAACAGGAGGAGTAGGAGGAGTCGTAGGAGCAGGGGGAACAGGAGGAGCAGGGGTAACAGGAGGAGCAGGAGGAACAGGGGGAACAGGAGGAGTAGGAGGAACATGGGGAACAGGGGGAACAGGAGGAAAAGGAAGAACAGGAGGAAGAACAGGAGCAGTAGGAGGAGCAGCAGGAAAAGGATGAAAATGATGAGCAGGAGGAGTAGGAGAAGTAGGAGGAGCAGCAGTAGTAGGAGGAACAGCAGGAAAGGGATGAAAATGATGAGCAGATAGAGTAGGAGGAACAGGAGGAGCAAGAATAGTAGGAACAGGAGGAGTAGGAGTAAGAGGAGGAACAGGAGGAGCAGGAGTAGAAGGAGGAACAGGAGGAGCAAGAGTAGTAGCAACAGGAGGAGCAGGAGTAATAGGAACAGGAGGAGCAGGAGTAGTAGGAGGAACAGCAGGAAAAGGAGGAACAGGAGAAGCAGGAGTAGAAGGAGGAACAGGAGGAAAAGGATGAGCAGGAGGAGTAGGTTGTAGGAGTAGGAGGAACAGGAGCGACAGGGGGAGTAGGGGGAACAGGAGGAGTATGAGGAGGAGTAGGATAAACAGGAGAAGTAGGAGGTACAGGAGGAGTAGGAGGAACAGGAGGAGCAGGAGGAGTAGGAGGAGCAGGAGGAGGAACAGGAGGAACAGGAGTAGTAAGAGGATTAGCAGGAAAAGGAGGAACAGGAGAAGCAGGAGTAGAAGGAGGAACAGGAGGAAAAGGATGAGCAGGAGGAGTAGGAGTAGGAGGAACAGGAGCGACAGGGGGAGTAGGGGGAACAGGAGGAGTATGAGGAGGAGGAGTAGGATGAGCAGGAAGAGCAGGGGTCCCACCGGACAGATAGCCTGGCCCTCCCTGTACCTATCCAACTGAGGGGAGACAGAGACAGCTTTATCCATACACAATGGAGTGATTAAATGAGATTTTGCTAAAGCAGGCCTGTCACCATGGCCCTGGCCTAGCAGAGACAGAGAGAGACAGAGGGGGTTCTTGGCAGGGACAAACACTTTACATTTGACAAACCAATGAATGTGAAAAAAGACCAAACAGCTGGGTCTTGTTGATGCTGAGCTTTGTGTCTTCAGACCAGCCCCTCAAGACTATTAACCATGTTGTGCTAGCTTCCTGGCCCTGCTGGGCTTCTTCATGTGTGTGTGTCTCAGGGAGAGAGTGAGAGAGCGAGAGAGAGAGATCCTGTGCACACAGGAACAATATCAGTATACAATGCTTAGTTTCTCTTTGTATCTGTTATCCCACCCAGAGCCATTGTCAGGAGGCAGCCAGGCCTAAGAACCAGGACCACCTTTGTGGAAGCAGCCAGGCGCAGGAAACAGGACCACCACTGTGGAAGCAGCCAGGCCCAGGAAACAGGCCCACCACTGTGGAAGCAGCCAGGCCCAGGAAACAGGCCCACCACTGTGGAAGCAGCCAGGCCCAGGAAAGAGGACCACCACTGTGGAAGTTGTCTGCTGATGTGACCACTAGAGATTGGTAAATCAGCGGAAAGATGATAACAGTGTACAATGACATCATAGAAGAGCACAGCAATAACACAGCCTTATGATTCAGCAGTCAAGGTTTAAGCTTGGATGTATTCTAAAACAACACCTGATGTAGTCTCATTATAGACAAACATAAATAAATAATAAGGGGAAAAACACATTTCATCCACTGTTTGGTTGAAAACTGTTACATTAAAAGTCTATTTTATATTCGCTATTTTGTACACCCTGCACTATTAGAATTTGCTTGTGTGTGTGCATACACGGTAACAGCAGAAATACACTGACTCATATGAATGACACAGCATTGGGTTGCCTGTTCAGCACATTCATATACTACTACATCACTGTCATCAAGTAAACCTGGCCTGACTTGAGCTGATCACCGTGCATCAGCAGAAGTCACCAGCAGGCATCTATCCACACCTGTTAATGCGCTCAAATGCACTCCTGTTATTGTAAATAACCTGTCTGTATGGACTGCATCCTTACATTTATTATCTATGTACTGTATCTACATATGTAGGATCTTCATTTGATCACCCTGTTGTTGCAAACTTGTAGTGTATTCAAGGTTTAAAAAGGCTTCTAAAATGTCCACTGTAAAATTTCAGACCTGATTTGCCTGAAGCACTTAAATGTAAATGCTTTATTCAATGTCGTCTGACATGAGAACGGTAACCCTTATCCATGAATACCATACAATCTTTGGTGAGACTTTGTAACATATATGGGCATACAGCCATAAAAGGGCAGGTAAAACCCACAAGCCCATTTCAAGATGGCTGCGACTCATGGTCCGTTAGTGTGGAGAAGCTAAAATTATATAAATCTTGAACAACGTTGATATGTCGTGAAAGCGAAGACTCTACAGATGATACTGACATGTTATTTGTTGGTCTGTGACCTACCATTATCGATTTCACAGCCCAGAAAACTTTGTTTTCATTAAACAGCAAACATCTTACAAGGTTAGCTTCAATTTGGTCTGTGTTTGAGATAGAGCTACATGGGGTGTCAAATTAATCATTAGGTTCATATGAACAAAAGCAGCCTATTGTCAATTTTCCCCAATAATGTGTGGCTGAATTAGAACATCAAATGTCCACCCATTGAGTACATCTTTGCACACAAAAAGTGTGGTGTTTTTATCTTTCAACCGACCTGTGGTACAGTATAGCGCTACATTGTGGAGTGGGTAAAATGAAAGATGGACAGTCATGTAGCCAATAAGATAAGCTTTACAGTCATATCAGATGACCTTGGTGGGACTTGTAGGACTTGACTAGCTCTTTTGGGTTATGCTGCCCATTGCTACCGGCATTGTGAAAGGACGCACTAAGAACGCACAGAGCGCATCATTGTATTTTGAATGGATTCTTTCATCGCTTTGGCATAAAAATGGCTTATCAAGGATGTAAAAAGAAAGTGAAAAACTACCCAACAGGGGGGTAAAAAATGACAAAAGCCAGGTATAGAAAGATGTTTTGGAAGAAATTCTTATTGAGTCAGACACAGATGCTGGAAGCGACCTGGACCAAGATGACTCGTTCAGAAAATAATGTTTTCTAGAAGGATTGGATTCCGTTTTATTCTTTTGTATAACTTTCTATAGTTTACTGTATGTATTTAGTATTTTTTTAAATTTTTTAATAAAGTTGTGGTGTGCTTCTTTTTGTTTTGTATTTACAGTATAGCATTGTCCTGTCCTGCGTAGCCTATATCCTGTATTTCATTCCAAAGTGGTTACATATTGTACATACAGTGCCTTCGGAAAGTATTCAGATCCCTTGACTTTTTCCACTTTTTGCTATGTTTTTTAAATAAAAAATGCAAATAAAAAGTATTCAGACATTTTGCTATGAGACTCGAAATTTAACTCAGGTGGATCATGTTTCCATTGACCATCCTTGAGATGTTTGTACAACTTGATTGGAGTCCACCTGTGATAAATTCAATTGATTGGACATGATTTGGAAAGGCAAACACCTGTCTATATAAGGTCCCACAGTTGACACAGCATGTCAGAGCAAAAACCAAGCCATGAGGTCGAAGGAATTGTCCATAGAACTCCGAGACAGGATTGTGTCGAGGTTCAGATCTGGGGAAGGGTACCCAAATATTTCTCCATAATTGAAGGTCCCCAAGAACACAGTGACCTCCATCATTCTTAAATAGAAGAAGTGTGGAACCACCAAGACTCTTCCTAGAGCTGGCCGCCCGGCCAAACTGAGCAATCGGGAGACAAGCGCCTTGGTCAGGGAGGTGACCAAGAACCCTATGGTCACTCTGACAGAGCGCTAGACTTCCTCTGTGGAGATGAGACAAAACCTTCCAGAAGGACAACCATCTCCGCAGCACTCCATCAATCAGTCCTTTACGGTAGAGTGGCCAAACGGAAGCCACTTCTCAGTAAAAGGCACATGACAGCCCACTTGGAGTTTGCCAAAAGGCACCTAAAGACTCTCAGACCATGAGAAACAATAATCGCTGATTTGATGAAACCAAGATTGAACTCTTTGGCCTGAATGACAAGCGTCACGTCTGGAGGAAACCTGGCACCATCCCTACGGTGAAGCATGGTGGTGGCAGCATCATGCTTTGTTTTGTTTTTTCAGCAGCAGAGACTGGGAGACTAGTCAGGATCAAGGCAAAGATGAACGGAGCAAAGTACAGAGAGATCCTTGATGAAAACCTGCTCCCGAGTGCTCAGGACCTCAGATTGGGGTGAACATTCACCTTCCAACAGGACAACGAGCCAAGACAACGCAGGAGTGGCTTCGGGACAAGTCGCTGAATGTCCTTGAGTGGCCCAGCCAGAGCCCGGACTTGAACCCGATCAAACATCTCTGGAGAGACCTGAAAATAGCTGTGCAGCAATGCTTCCCATCCAACCTGATAGAGATTGAGAGTATCTGCAGAGAAGAATGGGATAAACTCCCCAAATACAGATGTGCCAAGCTTGTAGTGTCATACCCAAGAAGACTCAAGGTTGTAATTGCTGCCAAAGGTGCTTCAACAAAGTACTGAG
Organism: Brachymystax lenok tsinlingensis; assembly: GCA_030435695.1. Lineage (NCBI taxonomy): Eukaryota > Metazoa > Chordata > Actinopteri > Salmoniformes > Salmonidae > Brachymystax > Brachymystax lenok. The sequence continues at coordinate 14,671,774 of CM059817.1, read as the reverse complement.
TAAAGGGTCTAAATACCTATGTAAATGTGATATTTCAGTTTTGTATTTTTTTCACATTTGCAAACATTTCTACAAACCTCTTTTTGCTTTGCCATTATGGGGTATTGTGTGTAGACTCACGAGAAAAAAAAACGATTAAATCAATTATAAAATAATAAGTCTTAATACTTTCCGAAGGCACTGTATTTTACATTAGTTTGCTGGTAAAAGTTAGACATACTCTGTGTAACTTTGGAGAGGACACTACATTCTCATGGCCATTGTTACTTTGTCTCTAAAGGTAGGCTACCTGTGTCCCACTGTCTACATTGCATAGGCTAGTATATTGCTTTTACATTGCATCAATTTGGCCCATCCACATTTCTGCAGGCCCACCCACCAACAAATGTCTGCCTACACGCCTACTGGGAGGCCATCAAACTCTTGTGGCCATTGCTCCTTTGTCTCTTATGTGTCCCATTGTCTACATTGTGGGTGTGTTTCACACCTCTGTGTGAGGCACTCTCCAGACAGTGAACAAATAAACTTATTCATTAGAATCTAAAAAGATCAGCACTCCTACTCTGAGATGCTTTGTGGACAGAGGTGACCTCACCTCTCTCACCTGGCCAGTTGTGAATGGCCAGTTTACAATCCCCCTGGCTTGCAATCAAGGAGTCAGACATTAACATAGTTTGTCTCTAAAAAAGGGCTGTGAGATGGTGTGCTAAAAGTCACCAGCAGGGAATTAGTAACAAAGTTTAGGCTGGGTGTTATCTTTTAGTATGTGCCTGTTGCAGGAAGCTAGGTGTATGTCGCATGTCACTACATTACTTGAACTTATTTTTTTATAATTTTTTGGCAGAAATGCTTTCTGGAACATGTGAACTTTCATGTGCCTTAATAACAAACTTGTATTCCATCTGTAAATACCAATACAATTGTTAAAATACAAACCTAGTTGGTTTAGCCATGGAAAAAGTCAGGAACCTACCTGCTAGCCATGATAGGCTGAGGTAGTGGATGGGCTGGACATGCCGGGAGATGTGTTTGGATTGGGCTGTCATGTAGCATGCTTCTGTCTATAACATGAGCTACTCAGTACATGTTGATAATCCTTTCTACCGCTGCTTTTTGTAAGATATAATGTTAGCCATCGAGAACTACATACGTTTTGCTACTTTTCTCAACAACATTAATGCCGTGAATTTAGCAGACGCTATTGAAAGATCAGTTGGAAAAAGTTGTGATGGGCTATTTTATGCACACGCCACGGTCAGTATGAACTGGAGTGACTTGACACAACGCTGGCCAAACAAGATGTAGCTACAAACAAAAGGGAGTTAAGTGGTTCCAGTCTACTGTGAAAAGTTCATCCATGTATACGATTAAGAGTCTAGCTACATTTTCAGATATTATAAGTTTCACATTTTGTAAGAGAGTAGTTTTCATTGCAAGTTACTGCGTATTGTTAACTATACTACAGCTATGAAAATCCATTTGTATTGGTAGTAATATGAGTTTGGACTATGCCGGTTCATTGTTTAGCTAGCTAGCTACATGTCTACACAAAAGACTCCACAGATTCAAGTTAGCCAGGTGTGTCTGTGGGTGATTACGGCTGTGAATTGTATTTCATGAACATGTCTAGACAATAGTGGCTCATCCACTTAGCTAGATGTGGCTGGGGGTGGTTATAGCATTTATTTCACATGACCCATCAATTTAGACAAGTGTGTCTGGGTAAGCATCATCTAATAATTAGAAAATATTTATAATATATTTTTATCTGGACACTTTCTGTTTTTCCTATTGCCACTGCAAATTTGCAAATGACCATTTCACAGTACCATTTACACCGTCTGTATCCTGTGCATGTGACAAATAAACTTAGATTGTACTTGATATAGTATTTGTTTACCAGAGACGGTAATGTGAAGAACAACATGACCTGTACCAAAGTCAGATTAGGACATAGGCCAAGGACTAGATAAAGTGTATTTTTACCTGGTTTTTCCTTATTGTAGGTTACTAATTTTACCACCTTTAGTCTTGAAATCATTGGTTGTTTACTACGCTACTCACTCTGTTTAGCACATGGCCTTCAATGTGAATCCTTTAAGAACTGGGTGGGGCTAAAGTTTAAGAGGGTGTGAACGATGCTGAATGGGTGTAGACAAAGAAGAGCTCTCCAGTAGGTACCAAAACATTCAAGGGACATTTTTTCAAAAGTGGGGTTACAAGTTTATCAACTTTCAAAGTAGAATTACTTTCCCATTGTTTCTCAACTGCAATGTATGACCTACCAGTTTCTAGCTCTGAGTCTCTACTTTTATTCAATGTAAAAAAACACAATTTCCAATTTTGCTACATAGGACCAAATACAGGTGGTGGGTCACATATTGCTTTCACATTACAGTTATGTAGTTTTGTAAAATTAGTCAACTTTAATGATGTGTATCTCACAGCAATATTGGTCCCTTTATATTCCTTTATTGTATTCCCTATAGAGAGGAGGATAATGTTTGGGAGCAAACCATCCCCCAGCAAGCGCCCCCTCCGGTCAAGATCTTCACCCTGCCCTGCCAGATCCACAACCCACACTGCTGTCTCTAATGCTGTCTCTACTGATGGTTCAAGATCTATGACTCCACAAAAGGCTCCACTCAACTTCCACTACCCCCACTGCAGAACCTGGATCCACTCCCCTCTCAGCCAGTTCATCTAGAGTTGCGAGGGCAGGGGGGACAACTAGGCCGCAACAGAGAAGAGAGAGAATTAGAGGTAGAGGCACTGGAAGTAGTCTTGTAGAGGGGACGCCGGTGTGTGGCATCCAGCAGAGAGTAGACTTGTTTGATCGCGATGCCACAGACATGCGTGCACACACAGACACACAAATGCCCACGCGTATCACAATCTTGCAAGCATGAATACCTAAGAAAAGTCGAATTTCTGTTTGTACTGAGCGAATGTCACTATTACAGCTGGCTTATTGTGCAGAACTAAAATGCAACATTTCAGCACCATGACCACAGTCAACAGCACCAAACACTGGTTTCCTTGCTGGTCATAACAAATGGACATTTTCAGAGACAATCAACCTTCTCCTTGAAGGTTTTTCTTTGTTCCTTTATGACATTTTAGTTCTTTATTTGATTTATTGTGTGATAAATGGGTGCTCAGTCAATCCGTTTCACATGACTTTTCACATAACAAGGATCTAGGTTATCTGTTATGGCACCATAAAACGGTACTATAGAGGCGTTGTTAAGATTGTATACTGCATCTCTATCATTGGACTACACTATTCCTTAGGTCGATACAAGCTAACATACCCATTATGAGAGGAAAAAAAGTGTAGATCTTTACGAGTCCAGGGTGGTAAATATTTATTGCTGTTAAGGGTAGGCCATTTGATTTAACAGTACCTACAATCTCAGGGTAGTGTTTATTAGGGATGCTTGTTTTACTGAGGTACTATATATGGCTGTTCAGAGCCTGCTGACACATCCATAAACTAGACATCACACACACACACACACACACACACACACACACACACACACACACACACACACACACACACACACACACACACACACACACACACACACACACACACACACACACACACACACACACACACACACACACACACACACACACACACACACACACACACACACACACACAGTTGACTAAGCCACAATGTGTTTTTCCTCTATCGTGCTCTCCGGTCTTAATCTGTGGTGCCACAGTGGCATGGCAGCCCTGTTGAGCCTGCTTGATTTCCCTAAACATCCCTAATCGGACATCTGTATGGGAGGATAAATCCCAGATTGGCTGGAACCAGGCAGCAGCTCTCTGACATTAGGCTAGTCCCAGCCAGCCCTGTGATGATTGGCTTTAGTGAGTCAGAAGTTTCTTTTATGGTTGGCTACCGCCAGCAAGGAGCCAGGAAGGGCTTGCTGAGGATGGTGTAGCTATCTGGCAACCCTCGGAAGATTGGGTGTCGCCGGCCAACAAACTCTCGGGTGATTAGCTGCTGTGAATCTGGAGCTAACTGATCGTCCTATCAATGCCCACGGTGCAAGCTGGCTGCTGGGGTTGCCTGCTGGCAGGCTTATATAAGGCTATCCATAACCCTCCCTTCCATTAGGGAGCTGTGTGTGTGTATATGTGTGTGTGTTTATTTGTGCGTGCATGTGCGCTATCCATAACCCTTACGTTGGGGAGCTGTGCTGCCAAGCCCAGCCAGCGGGCCCTAACACCTCATTACTCTTGCCCAGGAAGAGATGGGTTTACAGGGGTCTCTCACCATGCTAGGCCCCTGGATATGCCTGGTGCTGGAAGACTTATACCACTAACATGTACTGGGGAAATGTCATGCTGGGCTGTGATTAGTTAGGCTATCAGAATTATACAGTAGTAGTTGAGGGGAGTGAGATTTACTGCTACACATGACATGGTCTTCTCTAGAAGGACTGGACGTGTACATTGGGTGTACATTGGGCGTGTACATTGGGCTCTGCAATGCTGATTATTGTGTTGTTGATATGGGACCTTGGTGGGTTTAGGGATGACATCATTTCAGAATCCACAGCTTGAATATGTGGCACTATGAATGAGACCAATGAAACACCTTGATTATATTGTAAGTGGCTTCTGACTGAACAAGATTGGTTAACAGTTAAACAATTTTGTGATAACAATAAAACAATCATTGGTTACAACTCACAGCCTCCTCCGCCTCTTGTCACTCAGAACAATTAGCAAGTGTATTCATATTGGATGTTCATTCTCTCCCTATTTGTCTGTCATCTAATTAACACTAACGAGGTGTTGACACTAAAACTCATTCACTACAGAACCGAACGGGAGAGTGGCTTCAGCAAACCCACAGAACACACACTCCACCATTTTGTTTGGTTGTTGACTAAGTCAATATTTAGCTTCCATTGCTGAGCTCCATGAAGGCATGGAGGCTGAGTTCCATTCCTTGTTTTAAGATAATCAGTCTTCAGAGTTAGTATGGCTAAACATAATCAGATTAGATATATTCTATTATTTGTATACCACTTTTATCTTTGTCACATTTTGATTAATCTGTGTGGTGGAGATGGCCTACTTTCCCAAAGCACATTTCTTCCCATATAGTTTCATGGGACTCCTATTGTCTATTAATTTACTGCCTTGCAGTTATGTATTTATCACTGTCATTTTCTGAGCCTTCAACTTTAATTCACATCGCAGTTTCAGGTTAATGCTGCCTGCATTCATAATAAGTGGGAAACTCGGAAAATACTACTTGTAAACTGGGAACAACAAGTTCACGTGCTTTGAACTCGTTGAGAACGCTGATTGGCTAATGGCAAACAAGCTGCGTCAATAATAAATGAAAAGTATAGCAATCATACTCGCAAATACATTATAGTTTTCAAAAAACATTTAATATATATATTTTTTTACAAATCATGTTTTGTTGTTGCATTTAACTCCTGAAAATGTTATCGAGGTAATTTCCTTAATATGTGACATCAGAGTTCAGCATGTGGGAGAAGGCGGAGCTCAGAGATGATAGATGAGTTTCCCACTAGTAATTACCAGTTAGAGGGGCGTTGAAGTGAATTTTCAATTATTGCATGCTGGTATTTACAGATTTACGAGATGTTAAGAATGCAGCATAAGTTCCATGGTTTCTGTTCGCTAAAATTACCAGTTTATTTTGTCAAGCAAAGATTTGTTTCTTTCAGTATTTTATGTCACTTACTTACTGTTTGATTCCCTGAGTGGATGCAGTGTTTGGAGCTAAAGAATATTGGCAAAGTAATTCTTACATTTTTTTTTTCATTTTCATATTGTTGCTTCTGTTTCCACGCTTCACCCTGTGCTCAGCTGTGCGTCCTAGAGCGTGCGCAAATGCATGCAACTTTTTTGGGGCACCAGGGCACACGCTCCACTATTGTTTGGTTTGGAAGTACTGTAGGTCTATAGCCTAACTAATAAACAAATATATTGTTTTGCGAGAACTCCAAGGTATATATGGTAACAGGATGGTTATCCTAGTAAGCTAAGTGTCTGCTTTAGACAAGTGATTATGAGAATGTTGTATTGAGGTATTGTGTCTGTTTATGTCTTTTTACTGAAGGTAATTAGAGGTTTTCCTCCCTAGATAGTGTGTCATGGTACACTCTAAGACAAAAAGGTTTCCAAAATGGTACTTTGGCTGTCCCCATAGGAGAACACTTTTGTTCCAGGTAGAACTTGTTTGTGTTCCATGTAGATCTCAAAGATTCTACCTGAAACCAAAAAAGGTTCTTCATATTTTGACTTGTTCACAGGGTAATCTCGGAAATGCAGACCACAAGCAAAAGTCCGGAAGATTGTGGGAAGCAACCCGTCCATCTAGACAGACTACTCATGGGCAGGCTGGTCAGAGCTTGGTTGACCCCATCTGTGGACCTTTTCAGTTCTTTCTTTGTTTATTTGTAAAAAATATATATAAATTGTATATAAATTGTTTGCCAACTTATTTTGTAGCACCTATAATTTAAAAAAATGTACACCTGATTTCGGCCAGGAAAAACTCCTGGTCCCAATATCCCTGCTGATAGTGAAGGGATTTGTGTCAAGCATGCTAGTGGGCCTGGTTTCATGCCTTTTGGACTGTGGCTGGGAGGAATGCAATACAGTAAGTAGACATTCAAACTAATGTACTGTGTCTGTTAAATGGTAACAATCAGCAACACAATCTCCCAAGCACTCTCTCCCATTCAACACAACTACACTTAGTCTAACTGTTGAACTCATTGTTTAATACTCCATTAACTTAAATGATACTTAATGACTGTTATCCTTGTCAGGCTGGCTAACTACAGTAGCCTCGCTATCTGACCACAAACCCGTCAGACTCGACACAGTCAGACCCATAAATAAATACAGTATGCTTGTTCAGGATCCTCAACATTTCACTCCATCACTGCAAAATCTGAATGTGTTAAATAGTGATTACACAGAACATTACAGATAACTAATTGAGGTTCTTAGAAAAAAAACATGTCTAAGATGGATTGATCCATCTAGGTAAGCCTGCCTGTCACAACCAATGCAAAGCAAACACATGAGCTCCAAATGGAAGTTGAACACAAACAACCACACAAATGCGATGCAATAGTCAATCTAGAAGACACATTCTCTGGTTTTAAGATTGTCAAGCCTGCAAATGAACTTGACAGATCTTTTCATATCACTTTTATATACTTTTCTCCAGAATTGCTTTCACATCCTAGAAATGAAAGAACAACACTTCCATCCCAGAACCATCTGTGGTTCACTTCCACCCCAGATCCATCATTGGTTCACTTCCACCCCAAATCCATCAGTTGTTCACATCCGCCCCAGATCCATCTGTGGTTCATGTCTACCCCAGATCCCTTTGTGGTTCACTTCCACCCCAGATCAATTTGTGGTTCACTTCCATCTCAGATTCATCAGTGGTTCACTTCCACCCCAGATCCATTTGTGGTTCACTTCCATCCCAGATCCATCAGTGGTTCACTTCCATCCCAGATCCATCTGTGGTTCACTTCCAACCCAGATCCATCAGTGGTTCACTTCCATCCCAGATTCATCTGTGGTTCACTTCCATCCCAGATCCATCTGTGGTTCACTTCCATCCCAGATCCATCTGTGGTCATTGGACAGAGACTGAGCATATCCAGCATCAACATCCTGAAGATCAACAGCTGTAAGTACCGTACACTCTCTCTGTACCCTTATAGATACTAACTATAGTCTTTGCAAATCGGTCACTAGAGCTTTCCGTCTGTGTATACTCTGTAGAGGGTGATTCTGTGTGATATCGAATGCTTGGAAAGGAGATAAGATAAAAATGTGCCAGCAGGTTGGTAGGTTAGGTGGTAGATAGGTATAAACCACTAGTCTGCAAAGCTTCCAGCTTTTACTTCCTGTTTTAGTGTTTATTTCACGCACACTTTTAACAGTTGTTTAAACTATCCATAACCCACTAACCTCAACCACTTGAACTTAACCTGACCCACTCACTTCGCCTTGTTGGAAGACATGTTTAACTGTGTTTCTACTTTCGTCTGGTACTATCTGTAATGCTATGACGTAGCGTTGGTCTCTGAATACATTAGGCAGACCCTCCCTAAGAACCCCTAATGGTATGTAGCCTACACTCTCTGCATCTGTAAGACTCCATGAACGTGACCTGACTGTACATCGTTTGAGCTGTAAAGCTCTTGAAAACATATTCAATAGAGGCTATACCCTCTCCTTAGTACTCTCTGAATCCTATATAGAAGATAAGTATAGTATGTGTACATAAGGCATAGCCTGTGTAAAAAAACACATAGAAAATATGTTTTATTTTCACATACAGATATAGGATCTTAATTTGAGCCAGTTTACTACAGCAGGAAAATAATCCTACAGTAAAAGGAAATCTGAATTATTATATGGATTATAATTAATGCCCATTTATTGTAGGGGTTGATCATTTTTTCACTAGGGCAAATCAAGTCTGACATTTTAATGTGGAAATTACAAACTTTAGAAGCCTTTTTAAACCTTGGATACACTACAAGTTTGCATTTAATGCTGTGCAGGAAAATTCTCAGCAACAAAAGAGTGATACAATTAAAATCCTACAACTGTACACTAATATACCCTGCTTTATGTACAGTTGAAGTCGGAAGTTCACATACACCTTAGCCAAATACATTTAAACTCAGTTTTTCACAATTCCTGACACTTAATCCTAGTAAAAATGCCCTTTCTTAGGACAGTTAGGATCACCACTTTATTTTAAGAATGTGAAATGTCAGAATAATAATGATTTATTTCAGCTTTTATTTCTATCATCACATTCCCAGTGGGTCAGAAGTTTACATACACTCAATTAGTACTTGGTAGCATCGCCTTAAAATTGTTTAACTTGGGTCAAATGTTTCAGGCAGCCTTCCACAAGCTTCCCACAATAAGTTGGTTGAATTTTGGCCCATTACTTCTGACAGAGCTGGTGTAACTGAATCAGGTTTGTAGGCCTCCTTGCTCACACACACTTTTTCAGTTCTGCCCACAAATTTTCTATAGGATTGAGATCAGGGCTTTGTGATGGCCACTCCAATACCTTGACTTTGTTGTCCTTAAACCATTTTGCCACAACTTTGGAAGTATGCTTGGGGTCATTGTCCATTTGGAAGACCCATTTGCGACCAAGCTTTAACTTGCTGACTGATGTCGTGAGATGCACGTCTCCTGTGACGGCTGGGTGGTCCCATGGTGTTTATACTTGCGTACTCTTGTTTATACAGATGAACGTGGTACCTTCAGGCGTTTGGAAATTGCTCCCAAGTATGAACCAGACTTGTGGAGGTCTACAATTCTTTTTCTGAGGTCTTGGCTGATTTCTTTTGATTTTCCCATGATGTCAGCAAAGAGGCACTGAGTTTGAAGGTAGGCCTTGAAATACATCCACAGGTACACCTCCAATTGACTCAAATATGTCAATTAGCCCATCAGAAGCTTCTAAAGCCATGACATAATTTTCTGGAATTTTCCAAGCTGTTTAAAGGCACAGTCAACTTAGTAAATGTAAACTTCTGACCCACTGGAATTGTGGTACAACGAATTATAAGTTAAATCTGTCCATAAACAATTGTTGGAAAAATTACTTGTGTCATGCACAAAGTAGATGTCCTAACCGACTTGCCAAAACTATAGTTTGTTAACAAGACATTTGTGGAGTGATTGAAAAACGAGTTTTAATGACTCCAACCTAAGTGTATGTAAACTTTTGACTTCAACTGTACTGTCAGTCTACTGTGAAGCTCTTTAAAAACATACTCACTACAGGAGGACTTTCTCTCTCTCTCTCTCTCTGGATATAATCCTCTGCAGCATCCTGATTCTGTAGCATCAAAGGTCTATCTGAGAGAATAGCTTCTATATGCACCCTGATTGTTTTACCCTAAAACTCACGGTGCTGTAAACATGATTAATGCATAACATGTTGGTTGGCTAGTTTCTCTGTAGAAGAGAAAGAGGAAGAGAGCCTTGGGATCAGTGAAGCTGAATATGCTGTCAACGTTTCGAAAGCCATCAGAATATTTATTGGATGATTTTATTGTATGGAAGTGTGTGTGTGCCGAAACATTCCAATCCCAAGGGTAATAAAACAATGACTTCATATTTAATATGTAGTGCTGAGAGGAAAAACATCAACAAGAGAAAGGCACAGTTGGATGACAGAGTAGCAGTCCCATAAACTGAACACGCTCACACGCACACCCACACACAGGGCCTTGAGCATATCTAATATACATTTTCTCCAGGGATGCTCAAGTGTTCCACTAAACAAGCCATTTCACAACTCCATGACCCTGCAGAGAAATTAGGTTATTCACTTGGTCCAGCTTTTTTCTCAATTGGTCTCATCTGCCCAGCTTTTTTCTCATTTGGTCTCATCTGCAAAACTATTTTAACACTAAAACTGCCATAGGCAAAAAAACTATGTCCTGCTCCTTCCCTGACTTTTCCATTGCTCATTTGTCATAATTTTTTAATCACAAACAGAAAAGTATTTAGAGCCTTTGCACATGTTTTTTTCCCACCTATTCCAAACTGAACCCACCAAGACAATGTGCTATAGAATGTTGGTACCCAGCCAGGCGCTAACGCATCTCTCTCTCTCCACACTGAATGAATGACAAATGGATGAATGGGCGATAATTGTGCACATTACTTCACAATCGTATTTAAATTAGGCCTACCTGAATGATAAGGAGGGTGAAGAGGTTGATTTAATTTAGAGCAACAAGAGAGTAATGATGAGTTTGTTATGCTCATCTATCATCATGTTAATAATTTCACTGCACGCCTTGCGGGTTGATAGCATTCTCTTTTACGTTTTACTTTGTAAGTTGTTACGGGACTGTTTTATTTACTATAATGATATTACTAATCACATTCATTGTAAGGGAAACAAAAACATTTGTTGCAGTATGCCTTTAGAACAATGCAAAACATATACATGACTCTATCCAAGTTGATGAGCAAGGGGAAACAAATGATAGCCATAGCCAGCTAGCTATGTTTGAGCAGGCTAAACTAGCTAGCTGCATTCGCTAAGTAAGTGAAAATAGAAACAAGATCTCTCTCTCTCTCTCCCCTCCATTTTTGAATAAATTAAATCTATTGTCTTTCTCTCTTTTTGAGTCAACTACTCACCACATTTTATGCACTGCAGTGCTAGCTAGCTGTAGCTTATGCTTTCAGTACTACAAAATATGAATTATCTGATACTTTGATTGGGTGGACAACATGCTAGTTCATGCTGCAAGAGCTCTGATAGGTTGGAGGATGCCCTCCGGAAGTTGTCATAATTACTGTGTAAGTCTATGGAAGAGGGTGATAACCATATGTTTCCTAGGTTTTGTATTGGAGTCAATGTACCCAGAGGAGGACGGAAACTAGCTGTCACCATGATCTTACCCTACAGAGTGCTGTTGAGGCTACTGTAGACCTTCATAGCAAAACAGTGTTTTAATAAATTATTTGGTGACGTGAACATATTTAGTATAGTTTCATCGAAAAAGGAAAACTCTTTTTTAACTTTCACTATTTTTTATGTAATTCACTGAGGAGGATAGTCATCCCCTTCCACCTCTGAGGAGCCTCCACTGTCCTTATAATCCAACCCTGGTCATGGGCCTTAACCACGTGAAAATATGTAGAATTGCACGAAATTAGCTTTAAAACATATATTTTTGATGGGCGGTACCCACAGACCTCCCGGCTAGGGGTGGAGCCAATGAGAAATAGGAAATCTCCAAAAGTTGGCAGCCCTGTAACATTATACAAATTCTAGACCCCATGCCTAGTCATGGTTTATGTACATGATCTGGCAGTCAGTAAATGTACATTTAAAAGTGAACCCAGACCTTTCTCTGTCCAGTTTCAACTGAAATTATCCATCATGAACTGCACTAGCTAGCTAGCTAGCTTATCTTGTCACTAGCTTGGAAAAACATGGTTGGCACATTTTGGCTAGCTAGCTAAATTGTACAGCCAGCATTCTATATATTGATGCTGTTACAATTACCATACGTTTGGATAAACAAATAATTTATGAAACGATTATGATGTTTGACAGGATTGGATGTTGCATGCAATTTCAATTGCTTTGTATATCAGCAAAGTTGCTAAAGATGATGTAACTTGCAACTTGGATCTGCAACCAAATTGCTTCTTGTGACACAGGCTTAAGTCTCTTCATACGTCTTCCTGGACAGTCTTTAACTGTGGTATAATACGTTGAACATGTCCGGGCATTGGCTTTCTTGTGACCTGAGAGGGTTTAATACACCAGCAAGGCCTGCAGGGTTTCTGTGGTGTGTCTGGCCTATTGAGAGGTGGTCCCTGATCTGTGATGTCAGAGTTAATCAGATAGCCGACCATATAACCACCACCACTGTCTGTCTCCCTGTCTGTCTGCTTCAACACATAGCTCACAGCTAGCAGCACGCCCACTGTCTACACACCGTAATAACCGGCCATATAAATAATAAACACCGGGCTTTGTCCCAAATGGCACTCTATTAACTATGTAGTGCAATTCTTTGACCAAAAGTAGTGCAAGTAGTGGACTACATAGGGAATAGGGTGCCATTTGGGATGCAGTCCAGCACTTGAGACATGCCAGAGGTTAAGACCTTCTGCAGAATGAACCCTCTCCACTCAGGAGGAGAAATAAAACAGAAATATCAAATGGCCTCTTTTCCCTCCTCATTTTGCCAGACGTCATGCGAGGTACAAATACAAAGGGGAAATATCTGTGTTGTAATACAGGCTGAATAGATTAACCAACCAGCCCCCTTACTGAACTAGGGAATCAAAGCCCTTTTAACACTAGAACCGCTGGGCCTCAAGGGACCCCCCCTTCAGGCTAATGAGCAATCATTCTGACTGCACAGACTGGTCTCATAGACTAGAAGTAACATAGTAAAAGTACATCCAGGACACTCAAATTAGTATGATAAGTTATGTTTGGTTACATAAGATAGAAGGTTACTTAATTAACCTTTTACTGCAGTGGGCTAAATCAGGGTCACACAGAGTGATTCTTGGTAGTCTTAAACAAAACTACTTTGAAACAAAAGTATACTACCTCACACATGGTTATGGGCTCAAAAAAAGAAGACACCTGTACCTTGTCAGTTATAGAGTTGAAATGTATTTGCATCTCTATATTACACTTTATATACATCACAGAATACTAAAATATAACAAAACTGTTTGATATAAAAACAAATAACATCTTTAATTAATTATGAAATTATGAAAAATATGAATAACATTCCACCCATAAGGCCAAAGTGGAGCTTATGGTCATTGACTGCAGGAAAGGGCTACGGCGAAAACAAATGGAGGTTGGTTGGTCAGGGTGGATGGGTAACTTCAACATTTTAGCAAATTAGAAACTTTGCAACTACTTACTACTTTTTAGATACATTGCAACTAAACTCAGCAGAAAAAGAAACATCCTCTCACTGTCAATTGCGATTATTTTCAGCAAACTTAACGTGTACATTTTTGCATGAACATAACAAGATTCAACAACTGAGACCTAATACACACAAATCTAAAGGGGGGATTGAGAATATGTACATGTAAATATATGGATGGGCGATGGCCGAGCGGCATAGGCAAGGTGCAGTAGATGGTATAAAATACAGTATATACATGTGATATGAGTAATGTAAGATATGTAAACATTATTAAAGTGTCATTATTTAAAGTGCCATTGTTTTTTTGTTGTTGTTTTTTTTACCTTTATTTTACTAGGCAAGTCAGTTAAGAACAAATTCTTATTTTGAATGACGGCCTAGGAACAGTGGGTTAACTGCCTGTTCAGGGGCAGAACGACAGATTTGTACCTTGCCAGTTCGGGGAATTTGAACTTGCTACCATGCCGCCCCTAAAGTGACTAGTGATCCATTTATTAAACTGTCCAGTGATTGGATCTCAATACAGTATATACATGATACAGTATATACATGTGATATGAGTAATGTAAGATATGTAGACATTATTTAGAGTGGCATTGTTTAAAGTGACTGGTGATCCATTTATTAAAAAGTGTCCAGTGATCGAGTCTCAATGTGTGCAGCAGCCTCTCTGAGTTAGTGATTGCTGTTTAGCAGTCTGATGGCCTTGAGATAGAAGCTGTTTCTCAATCTCTCGGTGACAGCTTTGATGCACCTGTACTGACCTCGCCTTCTGGATGATAGCAGTGTGAACAGGCAGCGGCTCGGGTGGTTGTTGTCCTTGATGATCTTTTTGGCCTTCCTGTGACATCGGGTGCTGTAGGTGTAATGGAGGGCAGGCAGTTTGCCCCCTGTGATGCGTTGTGCAGACCGCACCACACTCTGGAGAGCCTTGCGGTTGAGGGCGGTGCAGTTGCCACACCAGGCTGTGATATAGCCCGACAGGATGCTCTCAATTGTGCATCTGCTGTAACGCCTTCTTCACCACACTCTCTGTGTGGTTGGACCACTTCAGTTTGTCTGTGATGTGTATGCCCAGGAACTTAAAACGTTCCACCTTCTCCACTGCTGACCCTTCGATGTGGATAGGGGGGTGCTGCCTCTGCTGTTTCCTGAATTCCACGATCATCTCCTTTGTTTTGTTGACGTTGAGTGAGAGTAGCCATCTTGAAGCATATGGGACAACAGACTGGGATAGGGAGCGATTAAATATGTCTGAAAAACACACCATATGGTTCTCGTCACTGGTACATCCTGTTTGAGGTTTTGCCTATATGCCGGGACGAGCAAGATGGTCGGATTTGCCAAAGGGAGGGCGGGGGAGGGCTTTGTATGCGCAGTGGTGGTTGAGAGTATTAGACCTACGTGTCGTGCAATCAATATGCTGATAACATTTTGGTAACATTGATCTCAAATTTGCTTTGTTAAAATCCCCAGCTACAATAAATGCAGCCTCCGGGTATATAGTTTCCAGTTTACATAGAGTCGAGTGAAGTTCATTGAGGGCTGTCTTTGTGTTCGCTTGAGGGGGTGTACACAGCTGTGACTATAACTGACAAGAATTCTCTTGGTAGGTAGAATGGCCGGCATTTGATTGTAAGAAATTCTAGGTCGGGTAAGCAGAAGGACTTGAGTTCCTGAGTGTTGTTATGATCGCACCATGAGTTGTTCATCATAATGCATACACACCCGCCCTTCCTCTTCCCAGAGAGGTGTTTATGTCTGTCGGCGCGATGCATGGAGAAGCCCGGTGGTTGGACCGATTCCGACAACATATCCCGAGAGAGCCATGTTTCTGTGAAACAGAAAATGTCGAGAAAGTCGAATTCCTGGTCGTAATGTTGGTTAGATGACATTGCTCTTATATCCAATAATTCTTCCCAGCTGTATGTAATAAAACTTAGGATTTCCTGGGATAACAATGTAAGAAATAATACATAAAATAAATAAATAAATAAAAAAATACTGCATAGTTTCCTAAGAATGCGAAGAGAGGCAACCATCTCTGGAGAGACCTGAAAATAGCTGTGCACCAATGCTCCCCATCAAACCTGACAGAGCTTGAGAGGATCTGCAGAGAAGAATGGGAGAAACTCCTCAAATACAGGTCAAGCTTGTAGCGTCATACCCAAGAAGACTCGAGGCTGTAATCACTGCCAAAGGTGCTTCAAGAAAGTACTGAGTAAAGGGTCTGAATATTTATGTAAATTTGTAACATTGCCTTGTGATTATGGGGTATCGTGTGTAGATAGATTTTTTTAAGTATGGAAAAGGTGAAGGGGTCTGAATACTTTCCGAAGGCACTGTACATATAGACCAGAGAGGAGGCAGACGCAGTGCGAGAAATAATGATAGTGGGAATAGAGAGACATGAGAGAGAGATCCCTGTGCCCTGTGAGTGACTCACATAGTTTCTCCATAAGGCATCACTCCTTCCTCCAACTACCCTCCCTCCTTTCCTCCCTAGGTGGTCCCTCATGAGGGAGTGTACAACCCGCCACCACCTACAGGGTAGAGTATTGTGTGTGTACGGGTTTACATGAATGTGTGTGTGAGCATGCAACCATTTACTGCAGAACAACAAAGGTGGGGTACATAATTGCAGCAATAGCGATAGAATTACAGCCTTCCTGTGCCACGGTAATCACACAGGACAGTGTGTGTGATATTTATGAGTGCGCCTCAGTGGCATATAATGACAGTGACAGAACAAGCAGGGTCACGCAGCTGATTTCCAAACCTTTCTCTGTCTCAATCAGTCATTTTATAGGAGAGTAGGAAGACACATTCCTCCATAATACAGGGGGGAAAAAAAGTATTTAGTCAGCCACCAATTGTGCAAGTTCTCTCACTTAAAAAGATGAGAGAGGCCTGTAATTTTCATCATAGGTACACTTCAACTATGACAGACAAAATGAGGAAAAAATCCAGAAAATCACATTGTAGGATTTTTATGAATTTATTTGCAAATTATGGTGGAAAATAAGTATTTGGTCAATAACAAAAGTTTATCTCAATACTTTGTTATATACCCTTTGTTGGCAATGGCAGAGGTCAAACGTTTTCTGTAAGTCTTCACAAGGTTTTCACACACTGTTGCTGGCATTTTGGCCCATTCCTCCATGCAGATCTCCTCTAGAGCAGTGATGTTTTGGGGCTGTCGCTGGGCAACACGGACTTTCAAAGATTTTCTATGGGGTTGAGATCTGGAGACTGGCTAGGCCACTCCAGGACCTTGAAATGCTTCTTACGAAGCCACTCCTTCGTTGCCCGGGCGGTGTGTTTGGGATCATTGTCATGCTGAAAGACCCAGCCACGTTTCATCTTCAATGCCCTTGCTGATGGAAGGAGGTTTTCACTCAAAATCTCACGATACATGGCCCCATTCATTCTTTCCTTTACACGGATCAGTCGTCCTGGTCCCTTTGCAGAAAAACAGCCCCAAAGCATGATGTTTCCACCCCATGCTTCACAGTAGGTATGGTGTTCTTTGGATGCAACTCAGCATTCTTTGTCCTCCAAACACGACGAGTTGAGTTTTTACCAAAAGTTCTATTTTGGTTTCATCTGACATTCTCCCAATCCTCATCTGGATCATCCAAATGCTCTCTAGCAAACTTTAGACTGGCCTGAACATGTACTGGCTTAAGCAGGGGACACGTCTGGCACTGCAGGATTTGAGTCCCTGGCGGCGTAGTGTGTTACTGATGGTAGGCTTTGTTACTTTGGTCCCAGCTCTCTGCAGGTCATTCACTAGGTCCCCGTGTGGTTCTGGGATTTTTGCTCACCGTTCTTGTGATCATTTTGACCCCACGGGTGAGATCTTGCGTGGAGCCCCAGATCAAGGAAGATTATCAGTGGTCTTGTATGTCTTCCATTTCCTAATAATTGCTCCCACAGTTGATTTCTTCAAACCAAGCTGCTTACCTATTGCAGATTCAGTCTTCCCAACCTGGTGCAGGTCTACAATTTTGTTTCTGGTGTCCTTTGACAGCTCTTTGGTCTTGGCCATAGTGGAGTTTGGAGTGTGACTGTTTGAGGTTGTGGACAGGTGTCTTTTATACTGATAACAAGTTGGTGCCATTAATACAGGAAACGAGTGGAGGACAGAGGAGCCTCTTAAAGAAGAAGTTACAGGTCTGTGAGAGCCAGAAATCTTGCTTGTTTGTATGTGACCAAATACTTATTTTCCACCATAATTTGCAAATAAATTCATAAAAAATCCTACAAAGATTTTCTGGATTTTTTTTCCTCATTTTGTCTGTCATAGTTGAAGTGTACCTATGATGAAAATTACAGGCCTCTCTCATCTTTTTAAGTGAGAGAACTTGCACAATTGGTGGCTGACTAAATACTTTTTTCCCCCACTGTATATGGCATGGCATCAGTTTGTGTCCAGGGTAGACTGGGCACAAACTGAGGTCTGAAGTCTCCCAATATTACTGCTCATGTGCTAACGTTTTCAGCAAAATTGTTTATAAGATCTTGATCTACTGATATGATGGCAATTCTATACCAATCCCAACTTCATTGCCATGCATGTTTTTTTTCCCAGTACAGTTTACAGAACCAAAGTCATTACCATATTGGTAAAGGAAACAATGAACAAATGAATGTCATAGATTTACAACTCCCCATAGATAGACACATAGTGAACAGTGAGAGATGGGATTCCCAAAAGGTGGAACATTCATTTATTTTAATTTGAAAGTGTTAATAAATAACTAAATAACCATTCAACTTGCTAACGCTCCGGGACAGAGCCGATGTGGAGGGAAATTATGTTCCTTTTAATATAAATGCAATGTTTTTATCTATTTGTTTATAACATAATGTTCCTAGGAGGACACTTTGTCCCTGAAGAGATACGTTGGTGCATTTAAGATATTTTTTACTTGCTCTAGTCGTATATGGCACCAATTAAGGACATCATTAATTCAGTGGAGAGTTGTGCTTGCAGGGAAATGTGAAAGATAAAATATATAACATACGACCATCCGGGGTTACAGGGTGTATAGAATAGACAGTATATACAGTATAGAGATTATATACAGTATAGAGAGCAGGGGCGCAAATTTCACTGTGGATGGGGGGCCATGACTCCCCTCGCATTTTTGTCCCCCTCAGTTTTATCATTGGACTGTGGTACAAAAAGTGGCATCGTTGTGCTTTAGGACCATGCGGACATGGAACGTTTGCTAATGTTTCATCCCCTCTCTGTCACGTCCAGGCCTGAAAAGACAGGCTGGCGTGTTTTGTTTTGGTTTTGGTGTAGGGTTTTTATGTTCTAGGTCTTCTATTTCTATGTTGGGGTAATGGTTCCCAATTAGAGGCAGCTGTGTGTCGTTGTCTCTAATTGGGAACCATATATATGTTTGGGGTTTTCGTATAGGTTTTGTGGGTTATGGTTTGGACATAGCTTGTTTTGTGTTTAGTGTGTTCTACTTCACGATCTTCGTTACTTTCGTTTTGTTAATTTTGCCCAGTTACGTTTGTATTAAATATGTATACTGGAAGCATCACTGCGTCTTGGTCTGTCTATCCCGAAGATCGTGACACTCTCGACTGAGGTGAATTAATTAGCTAGCTAGTAGTAGCTACCACAGCCAGTTCAGCTCTAGCTTCTAGCCAACTGTCACATAGTATTATAATAATAGCCACCTCATATCGTTATCTAAAAGCTGTTATGTGTATGGAAATGTTTTGTAGCCCTTGTTTTGTCGCATTTCAACAGAAGTAAATGAACTTGACTAGCTGTCGACAGTTGCTGTACCATAGGAGAGTGAGCTAGCCAAAACTTGGCTAATGTTAGCTATTATTTTTGCCTCAATCACACTAGACCTGAATCAAACGATGAAACCAGCGGCCAAAAGATTGAAGACCGATATTCTGATGTTTTTTGACAGTGCCGTTTTTATTAGAGTCAGTAAAGCAATGTAATGTTATTGATCTGTCAGTTTCCCTAGCTAATTCCCCACTTTTCACACTGACACAATATAAACAGCTCTACAGGCTTCACTGTCATGGTGCACAGTCAGTAGTCAACACTACGCTCATCATGTCTTAGCAGGATCAGATGGTGACAGGTGTCCCAGCAGGGTCAGACAGCCAGGGAAGACTAGTCTACGGAGCTCAGGTGAATTTTGCAGTATGTTATAACAATATCAATGAATGGATAGAAAGTTCCATCTTTAGGGTAGGCCTAGAGTAGCAACACAACAGCAGTTTAAGCTTAAAGCTACAGTCTGGGATCTGGGAATAATGGTCATTTCAAGGATTGAACCATTGATTCTATTCTTGGATAATATAATATATAAATTAACACCAAGGTAATTCTTTGTAATGCCTCATCTTAGCAGGATCAGATGGTGACAGGGGTCTCAGCAGAGTCAGGCATCCAGGGAAGACCAGTCTGTGATGGAGCTGAGGTGAATTTTTGCAGATACAACACTTTTTATTATATCTGTGCAGCAAACCCTGGACTTGCCAGAAGCTTTAAAGATATTAACTATTTTAAGGCAGTCGGACAAACCTAAAACGTTGATTTCCAAACTGACTAAAGGGGTGATAGAGGCTTTCCCCGAGGACACAATACATGTAAAACAAAAATGTGAAGACCTGGGAGAAGCTATTGATGATGACGAATGGATAAAGATATGTTTGAATGCCCAGTCATGTTCATATAACCTCATACATAAATTACTGCAGTTTAAGACCATCCATAGAACGTACTATATGCCATGCACTCAGAAAAAAATAAAATAAAAGGTGGACATACTTGCATATGTTATGGTCTTCTGAAGGCTGGCTGAATTCTGGCAAATAGTATGTTATTTTATCTCAGCATGTCTACAGACTCTCCCTTCTCCCTGTTTTTGAATGTTTTGAAATGCTGATACCGGAGGCTATTATTAGAAGAAATTGTATAATCTAGCATATATAGTGGCAAAAAAATGTATTGCCATTATTTGGAAGGTTGATTATCCTCACACAATCGATTGCAGAAATGTCAAGTTATTCACTAGATTTGATGTATTACAAGATTAAAGGTATACTGTGCAACTTTCATAAGGTCTGGATGCCTTATACGGAATACAGTACGACAAAAGGAGTCTGTCTTGAAAACATGCCCACATCAGGGGAGATACATATAGTCCTGGCCCTGGGGGTCTGCTGTACTGTTGTCACTCTGGCCTTGGCCTAACACATCTGAAACCAATAATGTTTCACTAAGATCTTAAAGCTGAGTGGGGCAGTGGACCACTAGGGGGCAGGACGGGGCAACCCAGCTATATTGTGTGCAAGTAAAAAGAGCTCTACAGTGCTACTAGGCCAAATGAGATGAATACGTTTAAAGAAAAAAATTATAGTTGTAATACATCCAATCTAGTGAATAACTTGACATTTCTGCAATAAATAGTTGCAGTCTTGTCTCATCACTACAACTCCTGTACGGACTCGGGAGAGGCGAAGGTCGAGAGCCACGCGTCCTCCGAAAAACGGCCCCGCCAAGCTGCACTGCTTCTTCACACACTGCTCTCTTAACCCGGAAGCTAGCCAACACCGTACAGCTGGCGACCGAAGTCAGTGTGCATGCGCCCGGCCACCACAAGGAGTCGCTAGAGCACAATGGGACAAGGACATCCCAGCCGGCCAAACCTTCCCCTAACACGGACGACGCTGGGCAATTGTGCGCCGACTCATGGGTCTCCCGGTCACGCCCGGCTGCGACACAGCCAGGGATCGAACCCGAATTTGTAGTGACGCTTCTAGCACTGCGATGCAGTGCCTTAGACTGCTTCTCCACTTGGGAGGCCAAATGAGATGAATTATATGGAGGATGTGCTATTTCTGTATGTTAATGTATATGTGTAGGTGCTTACAAACCTTTCCCTTGGGATAAAAAAATAAATAACATTTTTTGTGGGAAGGAAATTGCGTTGAGGAGAGAGTTGAATTATTGACCAGACTGGTGGGGGTTGAGTGTCCAGGCGGCTCGGGAATGGCTGGGCAGTCTGGCAGAAATGTGATATAGAGGATCTCTTAATATGGTTGATAGGAATTAGGAAAATGAATGGCAAATAAATCTGGCTGCACAACCGATTGGCAAACGTACTGCAAATTGAGAAATGTGACTAAACTGAATAAAAAGGAGTACACTATGAAACAAAGATAAATTACATAAAGAATGATAGTAAAAAAAGATTTGGAGCACCTTCAATTACATTTTGGGAAAAAAGACATTCATTAAATTGGATGGCTTATTCATAAAAAAAAAAAACACAAATATTGCCGTCTACTTTAATGAAATTTTTATTGGCAAGATCAGCAAACAGAGGCATGACATGCCAGCAACAAACACTGACACTCCACATCCAAGTATATCTGACCAAATTATGAAAGACAAGAATTGTAGTTTGGAATTCTGTAAAGTGAGTGTGGAAGAGGTGAAAAAAATTGTTGTCTATCAACAATGGCAAGCCACCGGGGGTCTGACAACTTGGATGGAAAATTACTGAGGATAATAGTGGACGATATTGCCACTCCTATTTGCCATATTTAAGCCTACTAGAAAGTTTATGCCCTCAGGCCTGGAGGGAAGAAAAAGTAATTCCGCTACCCAAGAATAGTAAAGCCCCCTTTACTGGCTCAAAAAGCCAACCAATCAGCCTGTTACCAACCCTTAGTAAACATTTGGAAAAAAATTGTTTGACCAGATACAATGCTATTTTACTGTAAACAAATTGACAAATGACGGTTGACTCAACACTATAAACGTCAGCTACTACAGCAACTGAAATTACTGCAACATGTACCAAAGAGCTGCAGTTACTTTCAGAATGGGTGGCAAGGTATAAGTTATTCCTAAATAATTTCAAAAACTAAAAGCATTGTATTTGGGACAAATCATTCACTAAACCTTGTAATAAATAATGTGGAAATTGAGCAAGTTGAGTTGACTAACCTGCTTAGAGTAACCCTGGATTGTAAACTGTCATGGTCTAAACATATTGATACAATAGTAGCTATGATGGGGAGAAGTCTGTCCATAATAAAGTGCTGCTCTACATTCTTAACAGCACTACCAACAAGGCAGCTCCCACAAAGAGGGACTTAGGAAAATTGCAATTGGCTTAGAACAGGGCAGCACAGCTGGCCCTTGGATGTACACAGAGAGCAAACATTAATAATATGCATGTCAATCTCTCTTGGCTCAAAGTGGAGGAGAGATTGACTTCATCACTACTTGTATTTGTGAGAGGTATTGACACATTGAAAACAGTAAGCTGTCTGTTTAAACAACTAACACAGCTCAGACACCCATGCATACCCACAAGATATGCCATCACAAGTCTCTTCACCTTCCCCAATTACATAAAAGATTATGGGAGGCAGACAGTACTACCTACAGCCATGACTACATGGAACTCTATTACACATCAGGTAACTGATGCAAGCAGTAGAATCATATAAAAAAGACAGACACATGCATACACACACATGGTAACATACGCACTATACTGTAGTCTGCTTCCAGCTCACACTCTCAAACACCTAGATCCCCTGAACGCAGCTCACTCTCCAGATCCCAATCACCTGAATTCTAATCACCTGTTCACACACCTGTATGTCATTATCACACACTATTTAGTTCAGTTCTTTACACCCCATCACTGTGAAGTATTGTTTGTTTTGTGACACGTCTTTCAGAGTGCTGGGGTTTCCTGTGATTTACTCCTCCTGTGTATGATAGTTTTTGCCTGCCTCACAAAATATGCCTTTTTTGCCTATACTTTAGCTTATTGGATTTCCTGTTATCTACCTATTGCCTGATCTCCCGGACTATGTTACTAGCCTTTTCCCTGCCTGTACTGTTGCCCTTTGGACACCCTGTGTATGACCTTCTGCCTGACCCTGGACCCAGCTACCTGCCTCCTCCTGTGGTTCTTTGAAATAAACACCTGCTGCGCCCTGCGCTTGAAACCAGCTCTCTGTCTCCCCTCGTGTTCATTACATATACACACACGTACGCATGGATTTTGTGTTGTAGATATGTGGTAGTGGAGTAGGGGCCTGAGGGCACACACTCAGTGTGTTGTAAAATCTGTTGTGAATGTATTGTAATGTTATTTATTTTATAACTGCCTTAATTTTGCCAGACCCCAGGAAGAGTAGCTGCTGCGTTGGCAGCAGCTAATGGGGATCCATAATAAATAAAAATACAAATAAAAACAATCAAAAGTTAAAGGGATACTTCGGGATTTTGGCAAGGAGGCCCTTTAGCTACTTCCCAGAGTCTTTTGAACTCATTTTAATGTCTCTGTGTCCAGTATGAAGGAATTTAGAGGTAGTTTAGATAAAGGGCCTCATTGGAAAAATCCCGAAGTATCCCTTTAAGTTTTTATGCTTTTAAAAAAAAGAGTTGTTCATTTGCTAGGCTATTGGTTAAAGGTGCAACACAATATAGATTATTGAATGACCTTTGATCTACATCACTTAAACAATGATCTCTTACCTAGCTTGATGATTGTAGGCTGATTTGTTACTTTTTCTTGTTCTAAATAGAGACGGCTAGAAAGGCCGTGGGTCATATTAGACTGTCTAGAAATGCAGGAAACTAGCTTTTGTTTGGGGTTGAGTGAGCTGCATGGCTGGATTATGGACCACACAACTGTGTCTGTGCCTAGCTAGATGAGTGTCTGTCTGTAGGCTGTGTCTAGGTGATGAGTGTCTGTCTGTAGGCTGTGTCTAGGTCATGAGCGTCTGTCTGTGTCTAGGTGATGAGCGTCTGGCTGTAGGCTGTGTCTAGGTGATGAGTGTGTGTCTGTAGGCTGTGCCTAGGTCATGAGTGTCTGTCTGTAGGCTGAGGGCAAAGTACACTATGTAAATCAACACTGGTAAGTCAAAAGAGTCTGATAAATCAACAAGGGTCTGGTAAACCAACAAGGGTCTGGTAAACCAACAAGGGTCTGGTAAACCAACAAGGGTC
Organism: Brachymystax lenok tsinlingensis; assembly: GCA_030435695.1. NCBI lineage: Eukaryota > Metazoa > Chordata > Actinopteri > Salmoniformes > Salmonidae > Brachymystax > Brachymystax lenok. Next base: position 14,647,234 of record CM059817.1, on the reverse strand, counting down.
TGGTAAATCAACAAGGGTCCTGGTAAACCAACAAGGGTCTGGTAAATCAACAAGGGTCTGGTAAACCAACAAGAGTCTGGTAAACCAATAAGGGTCTGGTAAATCAACTCTAAGTTCAAACGATCTGTATTACAGATGGAGGGGGCGTTAAGGATTCTACTATGCTGTTGTTGTTGTTGCTATATTATGAATGATGGTGCTGTTGGTGATGATAGTAAGGAAGATGTTAGTGATGATAGTAAGGAAGATGTTAGTGATGATAGTAAGGAAGATGTTAGTGATGATAGTAAGGAAGATGTTAGTGATGATAGTAAGGAAGATGTTAGTGATGATAGTAAGGATGATGTTGGTGATAATAGTAAGGAAGATGTTGGTGATGATAGTAAGGATGATGTTAGTGATGATAGTAAGGAAGATGTTAGTGATGATAGTAAGGAAGATGTTAGTGATGATAGTAAGGAAGATGTTAGTGATGATAGTAAGGAAGATGTTGGTGATGATAGTAAGGAAGATGTTAGTGATGATAGTAAGGAAGATGTTAGTGATGATAGTAAGGAAGATGTTAGTGATGATAGTAAGGATGATGTTGGTGATAATAGTAAGGAAGATGTTGGTGATGATAGTAAGGATGATGTTAGTGATGATAGTAAGGAAGATGTTAGTGATGATAGTAAGGAAGATGTTAGTGATGATAGTAAGGAAGATGTTAGTGATGATAGTAAGGAAGATGTTAGTGATGATAGTAAGGAAGATGTTGGTGATGATAGTAAGGAAGATGTTGGTGATGATAGTAAGGAAGATGTTAGTGATGATAGTAAGGAAGATGTTAGTGATGATAGTAAGGATGATGTTAGTGATGATAGTAAGGAAGATGTTAGTGATGATAGTAAGGAAGATGTTAGTGATGATAGTAAGGATGATGTTGGTGATAATAGTAAGGAAGATGTTGGTGATGATAGTAAGGATGATGTTGGTGATGATAGTAAGGATGATGCTGGTGATGATAGTAAGGATGATGTTGGTGATGATAGTAAGGATGATGTGGTGATGATAGTAAGGATGAGATAATAGTAAGGAAGATGTTGGTGATGATAGTAAGGATGATGTTAGTGATGATAGTAAGGAAGATGTTAGTGATGATAGTAAGGAAGATGTTAGTGATGATAGTAAGGAAGATGTTGGTGATGATAGTAAGGATGATGTTAGTGATGATAGTAAGGAAGATGTTGGTGATGATAGTAAGGATGATGTTAGTGATGATAGTAAGGAAGATGTTGGTGATGATAGTAAGGAAGATGTTGGTGATGATAGTAAGGATGAAGTTAGTGATGATAGTAAGGATGATGTTGGTGATGATAGTAAGGAAGATGTTGGTGATGATAGTAAGGATGAGGTTAGTGATGATAGTAAGGATGATGTTGGTGATGATAGTAAGGAAGATGTTAGTGATGATAGTAAGGAAGATGTTGGTGATGATAGTAAGGATGATGTTAGTGATGATAGTAAGGATGATGTTGGTGGTGATAGTAAGGATGATGTTGGTGATGATAGTAAGGATGATGTTGGTGGTGATAGTAAGGATGATGGTGATGATAGTAAGGATGATGGTGATGATAGTAAGGAAGATGTTAGTGGTGATAGTAAGGATGATGGTGATGATAGTAAGGAAGATGTTAGTGATGATAGTAAGGATGATGTTAGTGATGATAGTAAGGATGATGTTGGTGGTGATAGTAAGGATGATGTTGGTGATGATAGTAAGGATGATGTTGGTGGTGATAGTAAGGATGATGGTGATGATAGTAAGGATGATGTTCTCCAACTGTCAACACATTCAAATGAATAGAGGACGTGTACCGGAGCCGCGTTGGTTGGGAATTAAGGGAATGTGCACGTTCGGGATGTGCGTCCCCCGGCGTTGGTGGTCTCAGAACCATTTACCTATGTCACAATTGGACGCCTGACTAACGCGTCTCAGCGTCTATGGACTATGATTTACTTTTACATGCTCTGTCACTTTGCAAATCATCTCTAAATATTGTGCCGTGTGTAAAACAAAATCAAAGCAGTAAAGTTTAAAAAACAAAAGAAGGATTGTTGATTGGAAAATCAAGATTTCTATTTTTCCAAATTTTCTTCATTATGTTTTCTCTCTACACTTCCCCTACACTGGAGAAAACTGTTTTTATTTTTCCCCTACACTTCCCCATCACTGGAGAAAACTGTTGTATGCAGCAAATTCACATTGCCAAGTTACAGGCATGTGTATCCTCCCGTGCAGTCCGTTGCCATCTGTTGAGATTAACTAAACTTTTCCATTCGTTTGTGTGGGTCTGAAAGTTATACTTCAAGGAGTAATAGCTCATATTTGTAACTATGATTAGCATTATCTTTGATGCATTTTGATCAATTTCATGCATGTTTTTCATACTCAAACAAGCTATATTTCCAGTGTCTTTATGGATTCTTATCATGGATCTGCCAACATATCAAAATAAACTTCCATGGTTGAAGCTTTGTGTATAAAATGGCTGTCAACTGTCTCTGTGTTTATACTTTTCATAAGTGACCATGACCAATCTCTATACAGCGTATCAGTTGTGCATTTACGATGATGCCGGTGGTAATTTCAGTCAGTTGATGGCTGGCAGATGGCCTATGAATCAAGCTAAGAGACAGATATATCTTCCATTGGTTGTCATAGTTTTTTTTCTCATATGCAGTACGGCCCAGTGCAGAAGTGTGGTCATTCTATTTAAACAGGCTTTTATTTTCTAGGAATAAGCTTGCGTCCAAACACAAGCCCACTACTACGACATGGAGGTTATTGAAATACTTTTTTCTCTCTCCATAACCAACCTGACATAGTGTGTGCCACTATGATTCCTCATGCCGTGAGAGGGTCACCGGAGTGTGAAATTGAGCAGTGTTACCCTGCACTGTACTGAGAGGAAAAAAGGGGGAGAGAGAGGGCAGAGAGAGATGAAGAGGGAGAGCGACAGGAGAGAGAGAAAAAAGAGAGAGAGGTGGGAGAGAAAGACTGTCCCCCTGAGTTTCCTGTCACTTCTCTCCAGTAGTGCTGCCAGGATTATTCTAGATCCAACAGTGTGTGTGCTTACGTGCGTGTGCGTGCGTGTGTCTGTGTGTGCGCGTGTGTGGGTTCTGAGACACTACTGAGACAAACGCTGAGACAATCAAACCTTGATCTTCGTTGAGAGCACAGCATACATTCCAACACCGATAAAGTGGTTGAGTTCTCACTCTTTAAAAAATGTTGACGGTCTGCAACATCCAAAGTCCACGGGAGAAAAAACTATGTGTGCCTACCATCAAGAAACTATAATGTAGCCCTTTTTCTGCAATTATCCTTACAGTGCAGAGTCAGACACAGTGTGTCACTTTCGCCACTTCCAAACACTGACTCACCCATAAAGATTGACATACTACACATAGCAACAGTAACCAAGGTCAAAGATACATCAGATATTTAACAGGCTATACAATCCGTAGCTATAAGGTGAAACAACATAATAAGAACAATATTTTTGTGTGGCTGACTAATTTAGACTAATTTAGACAAACAGTAAGTAGTTCAGCACACTGGGTGGTAAAACTGAAACATTTTGTACAAGGTTATAAAAACAGGGTTTCTCTGTGAAGTTTAAAATTGGGAGGTTTCTGGAGTGCAGAAGGTGGGGTAGAAGAGATGAGAAAGGAGAAGAGCAGAGAGGAGAGAAGAGAGGAGCAGAGAAGGGTAGAGAAGGGAGGAGAGGAGTGTGGGTCGCTGAGGTAATTTAGCTCTGATGGTGGAGCGCAATTGCAGCGAGGGCCAAGGGGAAAAGGGGCCAATGCATCACACCGAGTCTCTGTCCGGAGTCGGCTCTTATGATTGATCACCTCACGCGTCGCTTTAATTTAAAGTCAATGGCATCTATAGGTACCTGTCAGACTGGAGCATCCCCTAATGCCTTCCCCACTGCAGAACAACCCTCGCTACCTCAGTTCCTCTCCTTAGAAACAAACCCCAACGTCAAACAGAGCTTAAGCAGTCAGTTGAGGAACAAAGGGAGGAGAAAATAAAGAAGAAAATAAAGGAGGGAATCAGTGCAATCTTTCATCTGAGCTGTTTCTTTCTGACAGGTATGAGTCCAGAGATGATTTGTTTCAGAGATGGATTGGAAACCGGTGAAACACGGCTTATACTGAGCGGCAGGGAGAGGGCTAGAGATCCAGATACCATTGAAATGTAAAAGAAAGAGAAAAAAAAGGAAAGAAAGGGGAAATTTATCTCTTAGATCCATAATCTCTCACTTACCATACAAATGACTATTATGCCATTATTCCTCCAGAATATTGTAGCTTTCATAACACCAGTGACCTTACCAAGAGGTTCAGACCTCTTCACGTCTAAAAGCTGTTAGATTGACAGAGTCAAGGTCAAGGATTCCCTCCCTCAAGTCGCTACACTGGTGTCAGGAATGGGATGGTTCTGCAAATATTCAATTTCAATCTTCTGCTGCCTAAATTACAATTCCCTTTCTATACTTGAACATACCTCTCCTATTTGTATACAATATTGGGAGCTGTAACGCTTTTTGGTATTGAGACATAAAAGATGACTTGTGGTAAAACAATTTTCTACACCTTTTCTTTAATAGTTTAGGTATTAGAGCTGGGAGATGCTCTCACAGGTAAATTCTTGGGAGATCACAACCTTGAAATTATTCTTATCTCTTGGCAATTACATGTAATTTTGGTGAGGAACACACGGGATCATCTGAATCATCGCAAACAGGACTGAAGGTTTCACAGAATTAATTGGGGGCCATCTTCATCTTTGATTTGATCATAAAATCTGACATGTTATCTTCAACCGTTATTATTTAATTGTGTCATTGGAGGAAAATCAGGTGTTTTATTCACGTTTGTTCCAAAGGAAGGAGAACTCTTTAAATATAATGACCGTTATATAAAAACATACTGCTCCCCCTCCAAAGGAATTGCCTGATCCTGTCAAATGAAACACTGGATGAAAAGCGGAACTAAAATATGACTAATCACCAATTTCTTTTACAGTTTATTAGAAATTATATAAAAATCCATTCACTCTGTTATATACAGGGTTGTGTTCAATAAGCATGAAAAAGGAGACAACCTTTTGAAAAGCAGGAGGTAGGCCACTACTTACCTAACTTGTTCAATAAGAATGTTTTGAAAATCAGGAGGTAGATTACTACCTACCTAACTTGTCCAATAAGAATGTTTTGAAAAGCAGGAGGTAGGCCACTACTTACCTAACTTGTTCAATAAGAATGTTTTGAAAATCAGGAGGTAGATTACTACCTACCTAACTTGTCCAATAAGAATGTTTTGAAAAGCAGGAGGTACTGCTACTACCTACCTTGCCCAATAATGGACTAAAAGAGTCTAATGTCACTCCTTATAGTCCAAGGGCCTTACATCTTCTATTTAGAGGTGAATTGGCTCTGGCAACCAAAACAGCCAAATTGCGGTACAGTTCTAGAAACATAAAGCCCTCTACTTTCATATCACATCAAAATAATTTCAGAAATGCAAAATATACACTTACTGTACACTCTTAGAAAAAAAGTGCTATCGTGAACCTAAAAGGGTTCTTCTGCTGTTCCCATAGGAGAACCCTTTTTGGTTGCAGGTCTTTTTCACAGAGGGTTCATCCCAAAAGGGTTCTACCTGGAGCCAAAAAGGGTTATCCTATGGGGACAGCCGAAGAACACTTTTGGAACAGTATACGCTGTTTTAACCCTTTACACTGGTTGGAATTGGCCTATATGGATAGGGCTAAATTTAAATGTTACTTACAAAAAAATATGAAAAGCATATGCCTAACCATGGTAGCAATTGAAAGGGAACAGTTTCGAGATGATGGAAAAATGATTAGACCAAAGGTGAGGACATAATAGTTCACCGGACACAATAGTTCACCGGACACAATAGTTCACCGGACACAATAGTTCACCTGTCACAAGATTGAATCCAAACATTGCACTGTAGATTTTATGTGCATTTTACATTCACTGTACTTTTTGCCACATTCGTTGATAACAAAATCTGAAAATACTCTGGATACATTCAGTAACATAATAATAATATTCCTGGAAAATGTGGGGTAGGTGCAACATAAGAGTGAGAGGACTACTGGTGTCCCCAAGTGGCCACACACCTCTCCAAAGTGTGCACAGTTCCTAAGTCATTTCAATGCACTATTATGACTCAAAGAAGAGTCTTCAACTATAAGGTGTTTTTTTTAGCTCTCCTAGCTGTGTCGACGAGGAACTAGAGCAAGCAAACTTGTAGTTGTTTTGTTTGGAACACAACCCTGCATCCCCAACATCACACAATTATTGTTGTTGTTTACACATTCCATTATAAATCGAAAACTGGAAATCCTGTTCTATTACCAACATGACTAGCTAAGTTATAAAATACAATATTACAGTGTTAGGCTTAGTTGAGCATAATTCAGTGTACACGCTGCGCTATTTCACCGAGTTGTAAAAGGAACAGAAACTGGCTACTCTTTAGTTGCGTGATGTAGCTGGCAAAGTAACTGCAGTTTAACTTAACAGAAAAAAAATTGAAATCAGTGTTTATTCGCAGTGCTGAGATAGTATTGTAACTGACATGTAACGCTAGCTAATGTTTACCTCTAAAATGAGGTGAATGAATAAGCTATGCTAGTGAGTAGCTACCAAAGCCATGTCAGCTCCAGCCTCTAGTTATCTGTCAGATAGCAATATGTGGTGGCTATTATTACTATCTAACAGCAGATGTTTGTTTGGACATGTTTTGCAGCGCCTGTTTTGTCACATTTCAGAAGTAAATGAACTTGGCAAGCTTTCGCCAGTTGATGTACTGTTAGAGAGTGAGCTGGTCAAAAGATGGCTTACATTAGCTATTATTTTTGTCTCAAACAAACTAGAACTAAATCAAACGATGAAACTATCGGCTAAACAATTGAAGATTGATATTCTGACATTTTTTCAGTGCAATGTGAGTTGTATTAGTCAGCATGTCAATGTTACGTTATTGATCTGTCAGTTTCTCAAGCTAATTCCTTACTTTTCACACTGACACAGTAATAAACAGCTCTAACGTTACAGGCTTCACTGTCATTGTGCACAGTAGAGGTCTGCGCAGGAATGATTTCTTCATACCGCTCCAACCAGAACCCCCTGGCTTTCTGTCCGACTTCCACCCGCTACAGCAAGAACTGGTCCCAAACCTAACCGCAGTCCCGCAATGTTATTTTAAGCATATGTGACCCAGCTCACTTGCCAGCCATGGTCCCAACAATATTGTACACTATCGGCAATATCAAATGCTTAAATTACCAGAGATTCTCACATGGCCTTTATATTGTATTACTGGACTATATCAGCAAATATGCTAGATATAGTTTGAAGAGAGCAGAGTTGGAGAGACTTGCACTTTGTCTTGAGCTATTTTTATAGCCTACCTTTTAGGAGAGGGAAGACTTTCAGACAGAGAAATATGGGTGATCAATATCTAGGCAATGTAGTAAACTATAGCCTAATCATAGGCCTATTTAGGAAGTATATTTCCTTGGAAAGATAACCGTCCTATGCTTCTCCGCCCATGTATACATAGGCTATAGCCTACTCTATTTAATTTATACTACACGCGCACCTGATCTCGCAGGTATGGCTACTGAACTGGAGGCAGCAAGAATGAGGACAGCGACACTTACTACATTTTACATAGTCCTATAGGATATATCCTACCTTTGAGGAGGACGATTTGCAGGCATAGACAAATAAATGGGTAATCCATACTTCTTGAAAATGAAAACGCACAAAGCTTGCTTACCATAGTAGCCTAACCTATGTGCGCGTTTTCCTTTTCAATCGTTATTTTTTTTTTCTTCGACTCACGTTGGTTGAGCGCCCTCTACTTCTTTTGATTATCAATATTTATTTACAGACACTATAGTAAACTACAGTCTAATCATATTTAAGTTAATTTCATATTCAAGTTAACTGCCACATGGTTCTCCAACCATGTCGGCAGCCTACTCTATTTCAATGAGACCACACATACTAGACGCACTTGAACTCTAACACCCAACTAGGCGAGGTAAATTGAAGCAGTGAAAAAAGATGTGCTTTTAATACAATAGGTGGGCTAACGCATACAAAGCAGAAAGAGGACCATTTCAAAATAATCTGTGGGACATTAAAAATATCTGTCTGACCGCCCACTCAAGCCTGCAGCATGAAAATGACTACCGCGCCGCAATGATCTCTGTCGTGCAGCTTTCCCGTGGAATGCAGCCCTCTAGTGCAGTCAGTACACAACACTATGCTCATCATCTCTTAGCAGGATCAATGGTGACACGGGTCCCAGCAGGGTCAGACAGCCAGGGAATACCAGTCTATGGAGATCAGGTGAATTTTGCTGTATATTCAGTGAATGATACAAAATTCCATCTTGAATTGACGGGTAGACCTAAAATAGCTACATGACAGCATCTTAAGCTTAAAGCTACAGTCTGGGACCTGGGAATAATGGTCATTTTAATTATTGAACCATTGATTACATTTTTGGATAATATAATGTACAGTTGAAGTCGGAAGTTTACGTACACTTAGGTTGGAGTCATTAAAACTTGTTTTTCAACCACTCCACAAATTTCTTGTTAATAAACTATAGTTTTGGCAAGTCGGTTAGGACATCTACTTTGTGCTTGACACAAGTAATTTTTCCAACAATTGTTTACATACAGATTATTTCACTCAAAATTCACTGTGTCACAATGGGGCTAAAGCTTAAGAGGGTGTGAACCATGCAGAATGTACCATGTACAGCATAAAAGGTTGAAGTCGGACGTTTACATACACCTTAGCCAAATACATTTAAACTGAGTTTTTCACAATTCCTGACATTTAATCCTAGTAAAAATTCCCTGTCTTAGGTCAGTTAGGATCACCACTTTATTTTAAGAATGTGAACTGTCAGAATAATAGTAGAGATAATGATTTCTTTCAACTTGTATTTCTTTCATCACATTCCCAGTGGGTCAGAAGTTTACATACATTTAATTAGTATTTGGTAGCATTGCCTTGAAATTGTTTAACTTGGGTCAAACGTTTCGGGTAGCCTTCCACAAGCTTCCCACAATAAATTGGGTGATTTTTGGCCCATTCCTCCTGACAGAGCTGGTGTAACTGAGTCAGGTTTGTAGGCCTCCTTGCTCATACACGCTTTTTCAGTTCTGCCCACACATTTTCTATGGGATTGAGGTTTAACTTCCTGACTGACTGACGTCTTGAGATGTTGCTACAATATATCCACATAACTTAGCTTCCTCATGATGCCATCTAGTTTGTGAAGTGCACCAGTCCCTCCTGCAGCAAAGCACCTCCACAACATGATGCTGCCATCCCTGTGCTTCACGGTTGGGATGGTGTTCTTCGGTTTGCAAGCCTCCCCCTTTTTCCTCCAAACATAACAATGGTCATTATGGACAAACAATTCTATTTTTGTTTCATCAGACCAGAGGACATTTCTCCAAAAAGTACAATCTTTGTCCCCATGTGCAGTTGCAAACCGTAGTCTGGCTTTTTTACGGCGGTTTTGGAGCAGTGGCTTCTTCCTTGCTGAGCGGCCTTTCAGGTTATGTCGATATAGGACTCGTTTTACTGTGGATATAGATACTTTTGTACCTGTTTCCTCCAGCATCTTCACAAGGTCCTTTGCTGTTGTTCTGGGATTGATTTGCACTTTTCGCACCAAAGTACGTTCCTCTCTAGGAGACAGAACGCGTCTCCTTCCTGAGCGGTATGACGGCTGCGTGGTCCCATGATGTGTATAATTGCGTACTATTGTTTGTACAGATGAATGTGGTACCTTCAGACGTTGGGAAATTGCTCCCAAGTATGAACCAGACTTGTGGAGGTCTACAATTCTTTTTCTGAGGTCTTGGTTGATTTCTTTTGATTTTCCCATGATGTCAAGCAAAGAGGCACTGAGTTTGAAGGTAGGCCTTGAAATACATCCACATGTACACCTCCAAATGACTAAAATTAGCCTATCAAAAGCTTCTAAAGCCATGAATTTTCCAAGCTGTTTAAAGGCACAGTAAATTTAGTGTATGTTAACTTCTGGCCCACTGGAATTGTGATACTGTAAATTATAAGTGAAATAATCATTTAACAATTGTTGGAAAAATTACTTGTGTCATGCACAAAGTAGATATCCCAACCGACTTGCCAAAACTATAGTTTGTTAACAAGAAATTTGTGGAGTGGTTGAAAAACGGGTTTTAATTACTCCAACCTAAGTGTATGTAAACTTCCGACTTCAACTGTATGTTAGAATGCCCAGTTATGTTCATATAACATAAATTACTGCAGTTTAAGACCATCCATAGAAAATACTATTTTCCAGTGAAACTGAATATCATGCACCGAGAAATGTTATTATTCTGCTGGAGGTGTAAAGCACAAAAGGGGACATGAACTCAGCAAAATAAGAAACGTCCTCTCACTGTCATCTGCGTTTACTTTCAGCAAACTTAACATGTGTAAATATTTGTATGAACACAACAAAATTCAACAACTAAGTAATAAACTGAACAAGTTCCACATAAATGTGACTAACAGAAATTGAATAATGTATCCCTGAACAAAGAGGGGGTCAAAATCAAAAGTAACAGTCTGTATCTGGTGTGGCCACTAGCTGCATTAAGTACTGCAGTGCATCTCCTCCTCATGGACTGCACCAGAATGCCAGTTCTTGCTGTGATTTGTTACCCCACTCTTCCATCAAGGCACCTGCAAGTTGCCGGACATTTCTGGGGGGAATGGCCCTAGCCCTCACTCTCCGATCCAACAGGTCCCAGAAGTGCTCAATGGGATTGAGATCCGGGCTCTTCGCTGGCCATGGCAGAACACTGACATTCCTGTCTTGCAGGAAATCACGCACAGAACGAGCAGTATGGCTAGTGGCATTGTCATGCTGGAGGGTCATGTCAGGATGAGCCTGAAGGAAGGGTACCACATGAAGGAGGAGGATGTCTTCCCTGTAACGCACAGCGTTGAGATTGCCTGCAATGTCAACAAGCTCAGTCCAATGATGCTGTGACACACCGCCCCAGACCGTGACGGACCCTCCACCTCCAAAATGATCCCGCTCTAGAGTACAGGCCTCGGTGTAACGCTCATTCAAATCCGACCATCACCCCTGGTGAGGCAAAACCGCGACTCTTCAGTGAAGTGCACTTTTTGCCAGTCCTGTCTGGTCCAGCGACGGTGGGTTTGTGCCCATAGGCGATGTTGTTGCCGGTGATGTCTGGTGAGGACCTGCCTTACAACAGGCCTACAAGCCCTCAGTCCAGCCTCTCTCAGCCTATTGCGGACAGTCTGAGCACTGATGGAGGGATTGTGCGTTCCTGTTGTAACTCGGGCAGTTGCTGTTGCCATCCTGTACCTGTCCCGCAGGTGTGATGTTCAGATGTACCGATCCTGTGCAGGTGTTGTTACACGTGGTCTGCCACTGTGAGGACAATCAGCTGTCCGTCCTGTCTCCCTGTAGCACTGTCTTAGACTTCTCACAGTACGGACATTGCAATTTATTTCCCTGGCCACATCTGCAGTCCTCATGCCTCCTTGCAGCATGCATAACGCACGTTCACGCAGATGAGCAGGGACCCTGGGCATCTTTCTTTTGGTGTTTTTCAGAGTCAGTAGAAAGGCCTCTTTAGTGTCCTAAGTTTTCATAACTGTGACCTTAATTGCCTACCGTCTGTAAGCTGTTAGTGTCTTAACAACCGTTCCACAGGTGCATGTTCATTAATTGTTTATGTTTCATTGAACAAGCATGGGAAACAGTGTTTAACCTCTCCTGGCACCGGGGCAGTATTTGGAAGTTTGGAGAGTCTGGCATGCCCAAAGTAAAATGCCTGCCACTCAGGCCCAGAAACTAGGATATGCACACGATTAGTACTATTGGATAGGAAACACTCTGACGTTTCTAAGAGTGTTAAAATATTGTCTGTGAGTATAACAGAACGAATATGGCAGGCAAAAACCCCGAGGAATTTCTGTCCTGGAAAAAGTGATTTTGACACATTGCCTCATTTTGAACCCCTCCCTATTGAAAATGACCATATAAGGGAGTAAGATTTCAATACCTATTGCTTCCACTGGATGTCAACAGTCTCTAGACACTGTTTTGATTCTATTTAGTTGATCAGGATGGCAATAGAAGAACAATTAGGAAGTGGTCACACAGAAGTCAACAGAAGAGAATGCGCGTTCACCGGCTTGCACGCGCTGTGGTTTTTTCCTTTCCAGGCAAAAACCCGAGAAATGTCTGTCCGGATTTCTTTTTTTTGTGACATGCCCTCACTTTCAATAGCTGCCTATGGGATGATTCTCAGTAAAATAGTACCCAGATTGCAGTACCTATGGCTTCCATTAGATGTCAACAATCTTTAGACAACGTTTCATGCGTTTATCATGGAAGAGACCGAACAGAAGAAGAATATGTAAGATGAGGGAGGAAGTGGATTTAGTTTTTGGTGCGCGAGACCGTGAGCGCGTTCCTCTGTATTTTCCTTTTCCATCGTTTAGGATACTATCCGTGTGAAATATAATCTTTAATATACATAAAAGTATACTAGAAATTATTTGTTTGGGCAAAGTTTATAGGTATAATTTGAACGCTTTCTCTTCACTGTTCAATGGGCGAGTAGACGGTGGATTTTCTGAACATAACGCGTCAACCAAACGGAGATTTATGTATATAAACAATGACTTTTTCTAACAAAAGAAACATGGATTGTCTTGCTTGGACACTTCGGATTGCCCTCAGCAGAAGATCATCAAAGGTAAGCGATTAATTTTAGCTCTTATATGTGTTTTGTGAGACCAGCTGGTTATGGATTTATGCTAATGCATAAAATATGTGAGGTGCTATCCTCAAACAATCAAATGTTGTGCTTTCGACGTAAAGCCTTTTTGAAATCTGACAACGCTGTGATATTTCCAAGAGTCTAAGCTTTTGATGACTATGCAACACTTGTATATTGATGAATGTTTTATAATTAAACTTTTGGATTTTGAATTTGGCGCCTTACATTTCTCTGGGTTGTGTCGGGAATGGGGTGCTAGAGGTTAAACTCTTTAAATCAAATTTGATTGGTCCCATACACATGGTTAGCAGATGTTAATGCGAGTGTAGCGAAATGCTTGTGCTTCTAGTTCCGACCATGCAGTAATATCTAACAAGTAATCTAACAATTTCACAACAACTACCTGATAAGTGTGAGGTTATTTTCCTGACAGCACACTCCGAGGGACCTCACCTCCTCCTTGTAGGCCGTCTCGTCGTTGTTGGTAATCAAGCCTACCACTGTAGTGTCGTCTGCAAACTTGATGATTGAGGTGGAGGCGTGCATGGCGACGCAGTCATGGGTGAACAGGGAGTACAGGAGAGGGCTGAGAACGCACCCTTGTGGGGCCCCAGGGATCAGTGGTGTGGAGATGTTGTTTCCAACCCTCACCACCTGGGAGCGGCCAGTCAGAAAGTCCAGGACCCAGTTGCACAGGGAGTGGGCAAGACCCAGGTTCTCGAACTTAATGACGAGTTTGGAGGGTACTATGGTGTTAATGCTGAGCTGTAGTCGATGAACAGCATTCTTACATAGGTATTCCTCTTGTCCAGATGTGTTAGGGCAATATGCAGCGTGATTGCGTCTGTGGACCTGTTGGGGCAGTAAGCAAATTGGAGTGGGTCTTGGGTGTCAGGTAGGGTAGAGGTGATATGATCCTTGACTAGTCTCTCAAAGCACTTCATGATGACGGACGTGAGTGCTACGGGGCGATAGTTGTTTAGCTCAGTTACCTTAGCTTTCTTGGGAACAGGAACAATGGTGGCCCTCTTGAAGCATGTGGGAACAGCAGACTTGGATAAGGATATATATGGCTGTGATTATAATCGAAGAGAATTCTCTTGATAGATAATGAGGTCAGCATTTGATTGTAAGGAATTCTATGTCAGGTGAACAAAAGGATTTGAGTTCCTGGTCGTAATGTTGGTAAGATGACGTTGCTCTAATATCCAAAAGTTCTTCCCGGCTGTCTGTAATAAGACTTTAGATTTCCTGGGGTAACAGAGAATTTTATTTTATTTATTTCACCTTTATTTAACCAGGTAGGCAAGTTGAGAACAAGTTCTCATTTACAACTGCGACCTGGCCAAGATAAAGCAAAGCAGTTCGACACATACAACAACACAGAGTTACACATGGAATAAACAAACATACAGTCAATAAAACAAATCTATATACAAAGAGTGCAAATGAGGTAGGATAAGGAAGGTAAGGCAATAAATAGGCCATGGTGGCAAAGTAATTACAATATAGCATTTAAACACTGGAATGGTAGATGTGCAGTAGATGAACATGCAATGTAGAAAAACTGGGGTGCAAAGGAACAAGATAAATAAATAAATAAATAAATAAATATGGTAGGGGATGAGGTAGTTGGTTGGGCTATTTACAGATGGGCAATATACAGGTGCAGTGGTCTGTGAACTGCTCTGACAGCTGGAGCTTAAAGCTGGTGAGGGAGATAAGTGTCTCCAGTTTCAGAGATTTTTGTAGTTCGTTCCAGTCATTGGCAGCAGAGAACTGGAAGGAGAGTCGGCCAAAGGAGGAATTGGCTTTGGGGGTGACCAGTGAGATATACCTGCTGGAGCGCGTGCTACGGGTTGGTGCTGCTTTGGTGACCAGCGAGCTGAGATAAGAAATAATACGTAAAAAAAACAAATACTGCATAGTTTCCTAACAACGCGAAGCGAGGCGTCAATCTCTGTCGCCGCCACACAGCCTTAATGACAGCTTTAAACACTCTTGACATTCTCTCAACCAGCTTCATGAGGTCACCTGGAATGCATTTCATTTCAATTAACAGATGTGTCTTGTTAAAAGTTAATTTGTGGAATTGATTTCCTTCTTAATGTGTTTGAGCCAATCAGTTGTGCCAAGGTAGGGGTGGTATACAGAAGACAGCCCTATTTGGTAAAAGACCAAGTCCATATTGTGGCAAGAACAGCTCAAATAAGCAAAGAGAAACATCATTACATGAAGGTCAGTCAATTCGGAAAATGTCTAGAACTTTGAACGTTTCTTCAAGTGCAGTTGCAAAAACCATCAAGCGCTATGATGAAACTAGCTTTTATGCCTTTTATGCTCGCTTCGAGGCAAGCAACACTGAAGCATGCACAAGAGAACCAGCTGTTCTGGATGGCTGTGTGATAACGCTCTCGGTAGCCGATGTGAACAAAATCTTTAAACAGGTCAACATTCACAAAGCCGCTGGGCCAGACGGATTACCAGGACGTGTACTCAAAGCATGCGCGGACCAACTGTCAAGTGTCTTCACTGGCATCTTCAACCTCTCCCTGATCGAGTCTATAATGCCTACATGTTTCAAGCAGACCACCATTGTCCCTGTGCTCAAGGAAGCGAAGGTAACCTGCCTAAATGATTACCGTGTAATTAGTCCCCTCCTGTATTCCCTGTTCACCCACGACTGCGTGGCCAAACACGACTACAACACCATCATTAAGTTTGCTGACGACACAACAGTGGTAAGCCTGATCACCGACAACGATGAGACGGCCTATAGGGAGGAGGTCAGAGAACTGGCAGTGTGGTGCCAGGACAACAACCTCTCCCTCAATGTGAGCAAGACAAAGGAGCTATCGTGAACTACAGGAAAAGGCGGGCCGAACAGGCCCCCATTAAATTAACATAGTAGTGGAGCGGTTCAAGGGTTTCAAGTTCCTTGGTGTCCACATCACCAACGATCTATCATGGTCCAAACATACCAAGACAGTCGTAAAGAGGGCACAACAAAATTTGGCATGGGCCCTCAGATCCTCAAAAGGTTCTACAGCTGCACCATCGAGAGCATCCTGACCAGTTGCATCCCCGCCTGGTATGGCAACTGCTCGGCATCTGACCATAAGGCACTACAGAGGGTAGTGCGAACGGCCCAGTACATCACTGGGGCCAAGCTTCCTGCCATCCAGGACCTATATAATAGGCGGTGTCAGAGGAAAGCCCATAAAATTGTCAGAGACTCCAGTCACCCAAATCATAAAAATCGCCCCCGGACAATTTACATTGACCCCCCCTCTAGTACACATAGTCACTTCGCCCCCACCTACATGTACAGATTACCTTAACTAGCCTGTACCCCTGCACACTGACTCGGTATATAGCCTCATTATTGTTATTCTTATTGTTTTACTTTTTATTTTAGCCTACTTGGCAAATATTTTCTTCTTCTTGAACTGCACTATTGATTAAGAGCTTGTAAGTAAGCATTTCACGGTAAAGTCCACACTTGTTGTATTTGGCACATGTGGCAAATAAAGTTTGATTTGATTTTATGAGGACCGCCACAGGAAAAAGGAAGACCCAGGGCTACCTCTGCTGCAGAGGATGAGTTCATTAGAATTAACTGCGCCTCAGAAATTGCAACCCAAATAAATGCTTCACAGAGTTCAAGTAACAGACACATCTCAACATCAACTGTTCAGAGGAGACTGCGTAAATCCGGCCTTCATGATCTTATTGCTGCAAAGAAACAACTACTAAAGGACACCAATAAGAACAAGAGACTTGCTTGGGGCAAGAAACATGAGCAATGGATATTAGACTAGTGGAAATGTGTCCTTTGGTCTGAGTCCAAATTTGAGATTTTTGGTTCCAACCGCCGTGTCTTTGTGAGACGCAGAGTAGGTGAACAGATGACCTCCGCATGTGTGGTTCCCACCATGAAGCATGGAGGAGAGGAGGAGGTGTGATGGTGTGGGGGTGCTTTGCTGGTGACACCGTCAGTGATTTATTTAGAGTTCAAGGCATGGTGGTTTGGGTTTGGGATGAGTTTGACCGCAGAGTGAAGGAAGAGCAGCCAACAAGTGCTCAGCATATGTGGGAACTCCTTCAAGACTGTTGGAAAAACATTCCAGGTGAAGCTGGTTGAGAGAATGCCAAGAGTATGCAAAACTGGCAATTTTATTTATTAAATTTTTATTTTAATAGGCAAGTCAGTTAAGAACAAATTCTTATTTTCAATGACGGCCTAGGAACAGTGGGTTAACTGCCTGTTCAGGGGCAGAACAACAGATTTGTACCTTGTCAGCTCAGGGATTTGAACTTGCAACCTTTCGGTTACTAGTCCCACACTCTAACCACTAGGCTGCCCTGCCGCCCCGATGGCTATTTTTAAGAATCTAAAATCTAAAATATATTTAGATTTGTTTAACACTTTTTTAGTTACTATATGACTCGATATGACTCCACTATTATTTTATAATGTTGGAAATAGTAAAAATAAAGAAAGACCTTGAATGAGTAGTTTACTACCAATGTGTATAATTGCGTACCAATGTGTTTATTGCTCATATACGGTACATGTTGTGCTTGTGATCTGCACTGTGATCCGTCCCTACTATAGATTTACCACCATGACATCCCATCCCACACACACACACACACACACACACACACACACACACACACACACACACACACACACACACACACACACACACACACACACACACACACACACACAGTGATCTGCCTCAACCGCACCATCCCACGCCATGCTACAGGCAATAGGCCTCTTCCTAATGATGCTTACACAGGGTAAAGGCGTCATCCCTGAAATACTTGTGAAAAATCAATCATGGATGACAGCTCATTTGGATTATCTATCAGGGGATTGATGGAAGGATGAGGAGGAGGGGAGAGATGGAGGGGAGGAGAGGAGAGTGGTATGAAATTTCAATTACCCAGTTGCTCAGAACCCATTTCCTGTGTGGATAGTGTTTAACCTCTATCTCTCCAGCCAATTGATTTCTCTTCATAGGTTTTAATTCACTGGGATGTCCGTACAGTGGAATTAGTTCTGGTTAATCACAGGGATGTCTATGCAGTGGAATTAGTTCTGGTTAATCACAGGGATGTCTATGCAGTGGAATTAGTTCTGGTTAATCACAGGGATGTCTATGCAGTGGAGTGAGTTCAGGTTAATCACAGGGATGTCTATGCAGTGGAATTAGTTCTGGTTAATCACAGGGATGTCTATGCAGTGGAGTGAGTTCTGGTTGATCACAGGGATGTCTATGCAGTGGAGTGAGTTCTGGTTGATCACAGGGATGTCTATGCAGTGGAGTGAGTTCAGGTTAATCACAGGGATGTCTATGCAGTGGAGTGAGTTCTGGTTAATCACAGGGATGTCTATGCAGTGCAGTGAGTTCAGGTTAATCACAGGGATGTCTATGCAGTGCAGTGAGTTCAGGTTAATCACAGGGATGTCTATGCAGTGCAGTGAGTTCAGGTTAATCACAGGGATGCCTATGCAGTGGAGTGAGTTCTGGTTAATCCCAGGGATGTCTATGCAGTGCAGTGAGTTCTGGTTAATCACAGGGATGTCTATGCAGTGCAGTGAGTTCTGGTTAATCACAGGGATGTCTATGCAGTGCAGTGAGTTCAGGTTAATCACAGGGATGTCTATGCAGTGCAGTGAGTTCTGGTTAATCACAGGGATGTCTATGCAGTGCAGTGAGTTCTGGTTAATCACAGGGATGTCTATGCAGTGCAGTGAGTTCTGGTTAATCACAGGGATGTCTATGCAGTGCAGTGAGTTCTGGTTAATCACAGGGATGTCTATGCAGTGCAGTGAGTTCAGGTTAATCACAGGGATGTCTATGCAGTGGGTAATCACAGGGGTGTCCAAATAGTGGATCTTTCAGTACTACTGTAATACACTGTGAGTGGATCTATCTTTCAGTACTACTGTAATACACTGTGAGTGGATCTATCTTTCAGTAATACTAAACAGTATAGCTCTCAGTTCACCGTTAGTGGACACCGGGTAGCTACTACACACGGAACTATCTCTCAGTACTATAAGACACTGACTACACACAGAGGGGAACTATCTCTCACTGATATAACACACTGACTACACACTGAGGGGAACTATCTCTCAGTACTATAACACACTAAATACAAACTGAGGGGAACTATCTCTCAGTACTATAACACACTAAAAACACACTGAGGGGAACTATCTCTCAGTACTATAACACACTGACTACACACAGAGGGGAACTCTCTCACTACTATAACCCGCTGACTACACACTGAGGGGAACTATCTCTCAGTACTATAATGTACAATGAGGGAACTATCTCTCAGTACTATAGCACACTAAAAACACACTGAGGGGAAATATCTCTCAGTACTATAACACACTGACTACACACAGAGGGGAACTCTCTCACTACTATAACCCGCTGACTACACACAGAGGGGAACTCTTTCACTACTATAACCCGCTGACTACACACTGAGGGGAACTATCTCTCAGTACTATAATGTACAATGAGGGAACTATCTCTCAGTACTATAGCACACTAAAAACACACTGAGGGGAAATATCTCTCAGTACTATAACACACTGACTACACACAGAGGGGAACTATCTCTCAGTACTATAACACACTGACTACACACTGAGGGGAACTATCTCTCACCAATGAAACCCACTGACTACACATTGAGGGGAACAATCTCTCAGTACTATAACACACTAAATACACACTGAGGGGAACTATCACTCACTACTATAACACACTGACTACACACAGAGGGGAACTATCTCTCAGTACTATAACACACTAAAAACACACTGAGGGGAAATATATCTCAGTACTATAACACACTGACTACACACAGAGGGGAACTATCTCTCACTACTATAACACACTGACTACACACTGCGAGGAACTATCTCTCAGTACTATAACACACTAAATACACACTGAGGGGAACTATATCTCAGTACTATAACACACTGACTACACACAGAGGGGAACTATCTCACAGTACCATAACACACTGACTACACACTGAGGGGAACTATCTCTCTCAGTAATATAACACACTGACTACACACTGAGGGGAACTATCTCTCAGTACTATAACACACTGACTACACACAGAGGGGAACTATCTCTCACTACTATAACACACTGACTACACACTGAGGGGAACTATCTCTCAGTACTATAATGCACAATGAGGGGAACTATCTCACAGTACTATAACACACTGAAAACACACCGAGGGGAAATATCTCTCAGTACTATAGCACACTGACTACACACAGAGGGGAACTATCTCTCAGTACTATAACACACTGACTACACACTGAGGGGAACTATCACTCACTACTATAACACACTGACTACACACAGAGGGGAACTATCTCTCAGTACTATAACACACTAAAAACACACTGAGGGGAAATATATCTCAGTACTATAACACACTGACTACACACAGAGGGGAACTATCTCTCACTACTATAACACACTGACTACACACTGAGGGGAACTATCTCTCTCAGTAATATAACACCGATTCTCTCCCTTTCTTCCATCGACCTGGGTTCAAATTGTATGGGTTGCTGTGCTTGATTTAGCTTGCCTGGCTCAAAGGAACCAATGGAATAGTCCTAAAAGTGCAAACCTCTCTGATCTGGCACTTCAGAGCACAATATGAATGTTTCAATAGTCTTAAGGTGCCATACATAAGAAATCCATGCACAGCAAGGATGCTCAGTACAGAGCAAAGGAACAGAAACATTCTTATAAAGCACTTATAGTGTGCTTCGCTTTTCAAATCATCTGGAACAAATGTGATTCTTCTAAGAGGAACTGCACTGCAGAAACAAATCGGCAACACTTAACTTCTTGGGGATGGGTGCATGAGGTGACCGTTTTTGGAGAGCCTGGCGTGCCCAAAGTAAAATGCCTCCCATTTAGGCCCAGAAAATAGGATATGCATATATTTAGTACCATTGGATAGGAAACACTCTGAATTTTCCAAAACTGTTAACCATTTGTCTGTGAGTGAATCAGAACGCATATAGCAGGCAAAACCCCGAGGAATTTATGTCCTGGAAAAAGTGATTTTGACACATTGCTCATTTGGGAACCCCTCCCTATTGAAAATGACCATATATAGGCATATGAATGCAGTACACGTCGCTTCCTTATGATGTCAACAGCCTCGAGATGGTGTTTTCCTCCATTTTGGATGAATTTAGAGCAGATAAAAAGACCAAACAATGAAGACCTCTCTTTCTGAGAATAGTACCGTGGCGCGCGCACGAGAAGTCACGGAGTGTCTGTTTTATCGTCGTTATCGATCAGTTTATATTCCGGCTTATTTATAATAGTAAATATACGTAAAAGTGTTCCTAAGGATACATTTAAAACTATGTTTGATTGTTCTTGGACAAGTTTATAGGTATAAGTTGAACGAGTTCGCGCCGTGTTTCAATGGACTAGTGGAGGCTGTCGTTTCTGATTATAACGCGCGAACCAAATGGAGGATTTATGGATAAAATACATTACTTTTTCCAACAAAAGAACCATGGATTGTCTTCGTTGGACACTTAGGATGACCTCAGCAGAAGTTCTTCAACAGGTAATTGATTTGTTTTCGCTGTGAAATGTGTTATGTGTGTGCCATGATGGCTAATCGATACATGGCTATTGGAAAAATATGTGAGGTGCTAGCCTCAAACAATGAAATGTGCTGCTTTCGCCGTAAAGCCTTTTTGAAATCTGACAACGCTGTGATATTGCCAAGAAACAGAGCTTTTGATGAGTATGGAACACTTGTATATTGGTGGATGTTTAATAGTTCAACTTTAGAATTTTGAATTTGGCGCTTTAGATTTTCCCTGGTAGTGTCGGGACGAGCCCGCTAGCGACCCAGCAATCCCTGAGAGGTTTTAAGGTAAACTTGTTGGCCAGTAGCAGATCTATTGGAATGATTTGTGTTGTGAAATGAAAGCAGTAGGTTTTGTGAATTTGACATATGCTGTTATGACTGTTTATGACATGCTATGTCATGATTATGACAATGTTATGTAGTCTTTGTGAACGACGCAACCCTTATTCAATATTTAGTGCAATATTTTTGAGTGGGCCCCATATTTCCTCAACACGACACACTTACCGCACCCATTCCCAGGCCATGCAGACATACCAGAACTGTCCAATGGCCTTCTTGTCACCTATAAACAGAGCCCCGCCAACGACTGCTGAGTCTAGCTGTTCAAAACAAACATAATTCTGTCTGAGCGCTCTAATAAAACACTGAGGTTGTGTTCTTCCACCACACCCTAACCTCTCTCTCTCTCAGTTCAAGTCAATTGAAAGGGCTTTTTTTGGCATTGGGAACACATGTTTACATGGCAAAAGCAAGTGAATTAGATAATAAACAACATTGAAATAAACAATCAGAGATGAACAGTACATATTACACTCACAAAGGTTTCAAAAGAATAGAGACATTTCAAATGTCATATTATGGCTATGTATGGTGTTGTAAAAGAAAAGGAGAGCCGCACACTCTAGAAGCTCAGATGTATTTCAGATTCATTTTATTACCAACGTTTAGACAGCCATGCTGTCTTCATCAGGGTATATGTATGGTGTTGTAATAATGTGGAAATAGTTCAAATACAAATGGGAAACTAAATCAACATACAGTAAATGTGGGTTGCATTTACAATGGTGTTTGTTCTTCACCGGTTGCTCTTTTCTTGTGGTAACAAGTCACAAATCTTGCTGCTGTGATGGCACACTGTGGTATTTCACATAATAGATATTTATCAAAATTGGGTTTGTTTTCAAATTCTTTGTGGGTCTGTGTAATCTGAGGGAAATATGTGTCCCTAATATGGTCATACATTTGGCAGGACGTTAGGACGTTAGCTTGCTTAGGGGACTCTTCTCTAGGTTAATCTCTCTGTAGGTGATCACTTTGTTATGGACTGTTTGGGAATCACTTCCTTTTAGGTGGTTGTAGAATTTAACGTAATTTTTCTGGATTTTGATCATTAGCGGGTATTGTTCTAATTATGCTCTGCATGCCTTATTTGGTGTTTTACGTTGTACACAGAGGATGTTTTTGCAGAATTCTGCATGCAGAGTCTCAATTTGGTGTTTGTCCTATTTGTGAATTCTTGGTTGGTGAGCGGACACCAGATCTCACAACCATAAAGGGCAATAGTTTCTATAACTTAAGTATTTTTAGCCAGGTCCTAATTTGGATGTCAAATTTGATGTTCATTTGATGGCGTTGTCATCATTCTTGCCTTGTCTCTCAGAACGTTCACAGCTTTGTGGAAGTTACCTGTGGTGCTGATGTTTAGGCCGAGGTAAGTATAGTTTGCTCTAGGGCAATGGTGTCTAGAAGGAATTTGTATTTGTGGTCCTGGCAACTTGACTTTTTTTGGAAGACCATTATTTTAGTCTTACTGAGATTCACTGTCAGGGCCCAGGTCTGAATACTCTCCTTTCCCCTCTCAACCCTCCTCTATTTATCTCTCTCTCTCTCTCTCTCTCTCTCTCTCTCTCTCTCTCTCTCTCTCTCTCTCTCTCTCAACCCTTCTCTATTTATCTCTCTCTCTCTCTCTCTCTCTCTCTCTCTCTCTCAACCCTTCTCTATTTATCTCCCTCTCTCTCTGTTAACCCTTCTTTATTTATCTCCAACCTCCCCTGTCTCTCTATCGTTCCCTCTTCCTCTCTCTCCCTCTAGCGGAGCAACCATGATGATTTATTTGGGAGCTGTTAGCAGTAGCGGCTCTCAGTATGCGATGAGCAAAAGGCACCTTGGGGAATTTTATGATCCATGACGAACTATCCAGGATCATTTGAGATGTGTGCCTGTGTCATAGCATATTAATAATGGCCTCCCTCTCATCTGACGCAGACGCCGCGTCAGAAGAGATAATTGAATCCTTCTCGCTATCCCGCCACTCTCTCTCTCTCGCTCCCTCTCTAACTGTTAATACTTAAAACTGAAGCCCAGTGATAAGCCTTGTTGGTTTATATTGTTGCACCTTGGCTTTGGGAGAGATAAACCAGAAACCGGGAAATGGGACAGGAAGTAAGATGCAGTGAGGAGGAAATAAGCCCCTGGATCCAGGACGCGACCCAGGCAGATAAACATGGAGGAAGGTAATAAGACTTTCATAAAGATATTGAAATGGCTGTTTGTGCAGTGAGCTTTTGAGAGGCCTCTTTATTGGAGGGTTATTGTCTTTTATTATTCCTGTGTTAACCAACCGCCTGTTAAAGTTTGATACCGGGGAACTAAGCACCTCCTCGAGGTTATATCAAATTTGCATTTTTCTCAGCGTTTCTCTCATTCCACTTTCTTTTTCCTCTGCGAGCTAGGCCTGTGAACAAACAATCGAGTCAAGGCAGGGTACTCCTTAGTGAGCTGCTTTTGCTCCCTTCATCTCACAGGCACATTGCATTCTC
The DNA here is from genome assembly GCA_030435695.1 of Brachymystax lenok tsinlingensis. Classification (NCBI taxonomy): domain Eukaryota; kingdom Metazoa; phylum Chordata; class Actinopteri; order Salmoniformes; family Salmonidae; genus Brachymystax; species Brachymystax lenok. The sequence goes on along the minus strand of CM059817.1, from coordinate 14,622,799 downwards.
TTTCAACAGCATAAACCCTGTGGTGATGCAGACAAATGAGAAGCCTGAACTGGTGCATAGGACAGCATGGAGAGAGAGGCATAAACATTATTATATGTGACTCGTTTCAGGAAACTAGGCGTGTCGCGGGTCACTACTCCGTGACAGGGAGGAGCGTCCATCCATGATGTATACGGTAAGATAGTCTAGCTATCAGAAAATCGTTTTCATTTCAAGTTAAACTGTACTGTTAGCTGGCTAGCTAACACGTTAGCTGGCTGGCTCGCTAGCTAACTTTACGTTTATGATCTTATTATTTATATCTCAGAGCCATTTCCTTTGCTAGTTATATACTAATGTAAGCTAGCTAACATTGCATCTGGTTGGTTAGCTACCTGCAGATTCATGCAGGGTAGTAATGTCAGGAGTTTGGATTATAGTTCATTGTTTTGCTAGCTAGCTATATGTCTTAAAGACTCCACTATGCAAGTATCCATTTCAATAGAATGTCACTGCGACAACTGTTGATAGACGTAGCTGGCAAATTCTCTCTGGCTATCTACTCCGATTTCAGAGCACTCTCGTCTGAGTGTGCCAGAGCGCAGAATTACTGACGAATTTATTAACAAATACCCAAATATGATGCAGAATACCCGTTGAATATGGCCAGTGTCAGTAAACGTTGGCAAAACAGCATAAATTGTTGCCAGCAGCACAGTTGCAGTCACCAACGCTCTGGATAACATAAAAACAGCCCAACCACCTCTGCTAGGGTGAGTAAAATGGTCAGTGAGCTGTTCTCTCATTTGTGTCTGGAAGTAGCTAGCAAGTTAGCCAAAGCTAGCCAGTTAGCTTAGGTGCCCTTAAAGAGATGGATGGAGCTAAAGCTTAAGAGGGTGTGAACAATTCTGAATGGGTGTAGACAAAGAAGAGCTCTCCAGTAGGTACCAAAACATTCAAAGGCAATTGTCTCAAAAGTGAGGTTACAAGTTGATCAACTTTCATAGCAGAATTACTTTCCCCTTGTTCCTCAAATGCAGTGTATGATATACCATTTGGTAGATCCGTGTCTCTGCTTTTATCCAATGTAAAAAACACAATTTCAAATTTTGCTACATAAGACCAAATCAAGGCGGTCGGTCACATGTACAGCATATAGGTCTGTATAGTGCCCAGTGTTCATTGCCTACAGTATGTTACGTTATACAATTGTATTTGCTTCTCATACATAAAAGTGAGCATTAGGCTTCTCAAAAGCCATACAGCAGTGATGATCTGTTTGTTTTGGGATCGAGTTTGATCCAGAACAGTTTTACAGACAGAAAACAGATGATGTCAGTTGTTATGACTGTTATAGAATGTCCCTTACAAGACTCATAAATTGCTGAGATTGATTGTCCTTCATTCCAGTATTTCTCATAAAAACAAGAGAAATGACATAGAATTGATGAATGTCGTACTTGTATTCTATGTCCTTTGTCTTTTTTACAGTGATACACATACAGCTTACTGTATTTCATATCTTTCTGAAAGCAATGGATATTACTTTTCTATATTACTAACAATTCAAATGATAATACCTGTCACGTGTGCTCCCTCTCCGGCATATAGTTCACCAGGCTGCTTGTTATGGCGCACACCTGTCACCAGCGTTACGCACATAATGACCCTCACCTGGACTCCATCACCTCCTTGATTACCAGCCCTATATATTTCACTCCCTTTGGTTTCTTCCCCAGTCATCATTGTTCCTGTTTCATGTCGGTGCGCTGTTTGTGTTTCTTGTTTTGTTCATTTATTTATTAAATGTATTCACTCCCTGAAATTGCTTCGCGACTCTCAGCGTACATCGTTACAATACCATTCATAAAGTGTGTATTTTGGTTGTAAGGGGGATGAGCATCTACCCAAAGATAAAGCACGCCACAAAATGAGAGAAACTGTAAGAGTGATATTTTAGGAATACAGTACAAGGATAAATATTCAAATTTTATTCCAGATAATATGGATTAAGCACACAATTTAGTAAGTATAAAGTTCCTTGCAAATAATACATAAATAAATGTTTATTTGGATTTAATGTAATGGACATACACAAAATAGTCCAAATTGGTGAAGTGAAAGGGGAAAAAAAGAAGAAAAAAAAAGAAAAAACAAAGTGGATCTGGTGTAACCAATTACCTTCAGAAGTCACATAATTAGTTAAATAAAGTCCACCTGTGTGCAATCTAAGTGTCACATGATCTGTCTCATAATCTCAGTATATATACACCTGTTCTGAAAGGCCCCAGAGTCTGCAACACCCCTAAGCAAGGGGCACCACCAAGCAAGCAGCACTATGAAGACTAAGGAGCTCTCCAAACAGGTCAGGGACAAAGTTGGAGAAGTACAGATCAGGGTTGGGTTATAAAAAAATATCTTTGAACATCCCACGGAGCACCATTAAATCCATTATTAAAAAATGGAAAGAATATGGCACCACAACAAACCTGCCAAGAGAGGGCCGCCCACCAAAACTCATGAACTAGGCAAGGAGGGCAGTAATCAGAGAGGCAACAAAGAGACCAAAGATAACCCTGAAGAAGCTGCAAAGCTACACAGCGGAGATTTGAGTATCTGTCCATAGGACCACTTTAAGCCGTACACTCCACAGAGCTGGGCTTTACGGAAGGGTGGACAGAAAAAAATAACATGTTTGGTGTTTGCCAAAAGGCATGTGGGAGACTCCCCAAACAGATAGAAGAAGGTACTCTGGTCAGATGAGACTAAAATGTAGCTTTTTGGCCATCAAGGAAACGCCATGTCTGGCGCAAACCCAACAACACTCATCACCCCGAGAACACCATCCCTATCCATGTTTTTAATCGTCAGGGACTGGGAAACTGGTCAGAATTGAAGGAATGATGGATGGCGCTAAATACAGGGAAATTCTTGAGGGGAACCTGTTTCAGTCTTCCAGAGATTTGAGACTGGGACGGAGGTTCACCTTCCAGCAGGACAATGACCCTAAGCATACTGATAAAGCAACACTCGAGTGGTTTAAGGGGAAACATTTAAATGTCTTGGAATGGCCTAGTCAAAGCCCAGACCTCAATCCAATTGTGAATCTGTGGTATGACTTAAAGATTGCTGTACATCAGCGGAACCCATCCAACTTGAAGGAGACAGAGCAGTTTTTCCTTGAAGAATGGGCAAAAATCCCAGTGGCTAGACGTGCCAAGCTAATAGAGACATACCCCAAGAGACTTGCAGCTGTAATTGCTGCAAAAGGTGGCTCTACAAAGTATTGACTTTTGGGGTGGTGAGTAGTTATGCACGCTCAAGTTCTTTTTTTTTGGTCTTATTTCTTGTTTGTTTCACAATTAAAAAATATTTTGAATCTTCAAAGTTGTAGGCATGTTGTGTAAATCAAATGATACAAACCCCCACAAAATCAAATTTAATTCCAGGTTGTAAGGCAACAAAATAGAAAAAATGGGAGGTGAATACTTTCGCAAGTTACTGTGTCCAAATAGGACAATTCTGGCTCAGATAAAGCTAAAATCCTTTATTGAAACAATAACAAAATGTACTCCCTGCCTCTGTTTCACTAAAAATCTATGGGATGGGGCTGAAGAAATGTAACTACTCTCAATGCATGAAAGGACTGGCCATCCATGATATCAAATGTATAATTTTAACCATGTTTTGAGGCAATACAGTGTTTGTTTAAATTTATGTTGTTTACAACAAAAAAAATGGGGTTCTGATGTGGTACGACCAATGATGTATACAAAGCCTGGATTGCCGATGCTATGTATGGGCCACCAAGCGGCTTTGAAGCCACAAGTTGGCCTTATTGGCACTCCCCAGAAGTAGCAGTCCTCCATAGGAATTAATGGAATTCTACAGTATTTCATTAAAGGTATTTAAGTATTTTTGTTGTAGTGGGGACAGTAACATTAGTAATCTCAAAATTATATTTTAAGGAAAATGTTTTTATATATATTTTTTCATTATTTGTTTTCATGTTTAGCTCACATAATATAATTTAAAAGTATGCATAAAGACGTCTGCAATACAATACATGCGGCAAAAATGAATGTAGACATTAATAAATGCATTTCTATAGCCTTAAAAATATGTTTTACATTGGGGGAGTGCCAAGATGGAGGCACGGTGGATTCAACACAGCGTCCCCTATCGGTCATATAGTGTATACATAAATCATTGGGTATGACGTGGAACTAAGCTCACGAGGCATTTCTATGTTGTATTCTTGAAGGATCAATGGGTAAATATTAATTTATATGTTAAAAAATTTATGTAGCAACTAAGGATTCTAGCTTTAATCTACTGTGTGAGAGAGAATTTTCTAATTGGCTGTGAGTTACAGCCAGCCTCCCTGGCTGCCTGCCTACTACTGCTAGTGCCCTGGGCTACAGTACAGCACTGGCTGGCCAGGACCAGGCTACATTGAGCTTGCATTGAGTTACATTGAACAGGCTACACAGACTACTGTTTTGTTACTGTAGTCCACAGCACTGGCAAGGCAGGACTAGTCTACATTGAGCTACTGTTGTATAAATGTAGGCCCACAGCACTGGAAGTGCAGGGCCAGGCTACACAGTTGACTGTTGTATTGGTGTATAGTTGTTGTCAAGCCATGTTGGAACAAAGTCAATCCATATATAGACTCAGACTGGGCCAAGGCCAGAACCGAGCTACACAGGCAGGACAGGACAAGACAAGGCTACTGAAAATAGACTGAGACCGAGGAGGACCAGGGTAGTCAGGAAGTGAGTTTGTGTTTATACATTTCCTCCCACCTCCACCTACCGTCAACCAATCATGTCATGGTGGAGCTACTATATGGAGCCCTCTGTACTGTAAAACATTTGGGAGGCTCACAGCAATGCGGTACAGAGCTCAATTTGGCCTTTCCATGCTTCCGGAGGCTCTGCAATTGCGTCACATCTTCCAAACGGAGGCTCTGACCACGTTTTCGGATGATGGATAAATTGGCTTTTAGGCAGCCAGCCACAGTCAGACTACTGTACAACAGAATTATCTCAGCCAGAGACAGAATGAACAAGAACAAAAAAGCCTAGCCTGCAAACTCTGTATCTCTCCAGGACCACTAACATTTTGAGTTTAATTGAAAAAGAAATGTAAGGCCTGAATCATCAGTCTCTCTCAACATTTAATGTGTATTTGTATGTGTGCCTGTGTATGTGTATGTGTGTGTGTGTTGCATTCAGTACCAGTCAAATGTTTGGACACACCTACTCATTCAAGGGTTTTTCTTTATTTTTACTATTTTCTACATTGTAGAAATAACACATGAAATAACACATGAAATAACACATGGAATCATGTAGTAACCAAAAAATTGTGAAACAAATCAAAATATATATTTAGATGTTAGAATCTTCAAGTAGCCACCCTTTGCCTTGATGACAGCTTTGCACACTCTTGGTATTCTCTCAACCACCTTCACTTGGAATGCTTTTCCAACAGTCTTGAAGGAGTTCCCACATTTGATTTGATTTGATTTGACATATACTGAGCACTTGTTGGCTGCTTCTCTTTCACTCTGTGGTCCAACTCATCCCAAACCATCTCAATTGGGTTGAGGTCGGGTGATTGTGGAGGCCAGGTCATCTGGTGCAGCACTACATCACTCCCCTTCTCGGTCAAATAGCCCTTACATAGCCTGGATGTGTGTTGGGTCATTGTCCTGTTGAAAAACAAATGATAGTCCAAACAAGCCGCAAACCAGATGGGAATGCGTAGCGCTGCAGAATCCTATGGTAGCCATGCTGGTTAAGTGTGCCTTGATTTCTAAATAAATCACTGACAGTGTCCCCAGCAAAGCACCCCAACACCATCACACTTCCTCCTCCATGCTTCACATTGGGAACAACACACGTGGAGATCATCCGTTCACCTACTCTGCATTTCACAAAGACATGGCAGTTGGAACCAAAACTATAAAATTTGGACTAATCAGACCAAAGGACAGATTTCCACTGGTCTAATGTTCATTGCTCGTTATTATGGCTCAAGAGAGTCTCTTCTTATTATCGGTGTTCTTTAGTAGTGGTTTCTTTGCAGAAATTCAACCATGAAGGCCTGATTCACACAGTCTCCTCTGAACTTGAACTCTGTGAAGCATTTATTTGGGCTGCAATTTCTGAGGCTGGTAACTCTAATGAACTTGTCCTCTGCAGCAGAGGTGACTCTGGATCTTCCTTTACTGTGGCGGTCCTCATGAGAGCCAGTTTCATCCTAGCACTTGATGGGTTTTGCAAATGCACTTGAATAAACTTTCAAAGTTCTTGACATTTTCTGTATTGACTGACCTTCATGTCTTAAAGTAATGATGGCCTGTCATTTCTCTTTGCTTATTTGAGCTGTTCTTGACATAATATGGACTTTTATCAAATAGGGCTATCTTCTGTACACCACCCCTACCTTGTCACAACACAACTGATTGTCTCAAACGCATTAAGAAGGAAAGAAATTCAACAAATTAACTTTTAACAAGGCACACCTGCTAATTGAAATGCATTCCAGATAACTCCTTCATGAAGCTTGTTGAGAGAATGCCAAGAGTGTGCAAAGGGTGGCTACTTTTAAGAATCTCAATATAAAATATATTTTGATTTGTTTAACCCTTTTTTGGTTACTAAATGATTCCATATGTGCTATTTCATAGTTTTCATGTCTTCACTATTATTCTACAATGTAGAACATAGTAAAACATAGCTCTGCTTTATTCACTCCTGACCTCGTTACAGTAAAAAGCTGATAGTCGGTGACCTAATCCCTGCTGTTTGTCTGTCTGATGTTTGTGTGCCATGTGTGTGGATGAGATGAGAGGGAGAAAGCCAAGGCACTATGCCTCCTACTCCTCCTCACCTCCTCCTTATCCTCCTCCACCCCCGCCTAGCTAGAGACCCCACCCCCCCAACCCAGAAAACTCTGAGTTTTATGCAACCTCCCTCACAAAAACAGATCATGGTAGATCTGGTGATAAATAAAAGAGTATAGAGAAGGAAGAACTAAATATCGTTCTCCTCCCTCCCTCCCTCCCTCCCTCCCTCCCTCCCTTGACTCAAAGGGAGTGTGTGAGTCAGCAGTAGGTCGGCGGACCGGGCTGAAGGGTGCCTGCAGCACACACACACATACACTCATAAACAAGCACACACACACACTTACACAAACACGCACACAGCATGTTCACACACATTCACACACATGCTGATGTTCATGAGGTGAAGTCTGATACCTATAGGCCTTGGCAGCAGGAAGAGGTGGATCCCAGTGTACGTGTGTGTACATGCGGGCATGTGTGTATCACAGTGGCAGTCGGTGCCACTTAAGATGAGGGAGGATAATTATACCTTTTTTAAGCCTGGCCTTATTTCTATTACAGCATATTGGATGACTGTCATTAATATTACATTCACCCAGCTCAATGCAACATCGGCTACTACATGATCATCAAATTTTCCCTATATCCATTATGAGGTTGCTACAACCTAGCCTATGAATGAAAGTTTATAACATACTGTAGGTACATACTGTAGGTCGAGTGACATTTTTGCAATCAAGGTGAATGAATACACTCCTCATCACACGCAAACACAGTTCACTTTCATAGCAGCCGCATACAAACTGTATGATCCCTATAAAAAATACATTTAAAAAGTATAAAAATGTATGAACTCACTACTTACTGTAAGTCGCTGTGGATAAGAGCATCTGCTAAATGACTCAAATGTAAAATATAAATGTAAATCCTTGTATAATTCCTTCTCACATCTACACACTCTCCTCTTCTCACCTTTTCCTTCCGTGGACTTCAATGCACAACACATTAGCTGTCTGTGACCATGCATAAAATGACTTTCCACGCCAAACCTTCATATCATAACCGCTAACCTCTACACACAGCTATACACAGCTACACACAGCCTACATCGTTGTCACCATATTATCTAACCTCAGACAACATAGCTACTATAACTAACACATTAGTAAAACCACTACAATCATGCAGTACAATGTACTTATGTAAATGTGATATTTTTCCATTTAGTCTGTACATACATTTGCAAAAAACTCTAAAAACCAGTTTTTGCTTCATCATTATGGGGTATTGTGTGTGGACTTTCTGAATGCACTGTATATCCCTTAGACAATGTAAAATACACTTTGTTCCTATTATTGCTCATACCATTTCTATTTAGCGCATTTAAAAGAAAACTGATAATCAAAATGGCATGCCTTACGCTCTTACGCTCCACTGTATTAGCAGTGAAAGGTAATCACACTTTTCTTTATTCGGTTTTGTGAAATGTTCTCAAACCATTAACTTCTTAGGGAGCGGCTCCCGAGGTGACGGTTTTGGAGAGTCTGGCGTGCCCAAAGTAAAATGCCTCCCACTCAGGCCCAGAAAATAGGATATGCACATAATTAGTACTATTGGATAGGAAACACTCTGAAGTTTCTAAAAGTGTTAACATAATGTCTGTGAGTATAACAGAACGGATATAGCAGGCGAAACCCGAGGAATTTCTGTCCTGGAAAAAGTGTTTTTGACACATTGTCTCATTTTGAACCCCTCCCTATTGAAAACAGCCATTTCTGGGAGTAAGATTGCAGTATCTATTGCTTCCACTGGATGTCAACAGTCTCTAGTGTTTGGTGATGTTATAGTTGCTCTGGATGGTAATAGAAGAAGAATTTCGAAGTGGTCATCGGATGTAAACAGAAGAGGATGCTGCGTTCACGGGCTTCTTGTGGCGCTGTGGTTTTCCTTTCCTATCGTCCAGTTTATAATCCGGTTTAAATATTATAGTAAATATACATAAAAGTGTTCCTAAGGATACATTATCAATGATGTTTGATTGTTCTTGGACAAGTGTATAGGTATAGGTTGAACGCGTTCTCTTCACGGTTCAATGGGCGAGTGGGCGCTGTATTTTATGATCATAACGCGCCAACCAAACGGAGATTTATGGATATAATAAATGACTTTTTTTAACAAAAGAACCATTGGATGTCTTGTTGGACTCTTGGGATGCCCTCAGCAGAAGCTATTCAAAAGGTAAGGGATTTGTTCTCGCTGTGAAATGTGTTTTGTGTGAACCGCGATGGTTTATGAATTTATGCTAATGGTAAATATGGGAGGTGCTACCCTCAAACAATCAAATGTTGTGCTTTCGCCGTAAAGCCTTTTTGAAATCTGACAACGCTGTGATATTGCCAAGAAGCAGAGCTTTTGATGACTATGCAACACTTGTACATTGATGAATGTTTAATAATTACACTTTTGGATTTTGAATTTGCCGCCTTGCATTTCACCGGGTAGTGTCAGGAGTGGGCGCCCCACCACTCCGTAAGTAGTTAATATCCATGATATCGGTAAGGCTACAGATTTCACATTTGGACCATTGGGGGGATGCAAAAAGACGCCACTAGATTGTAAGGCATTATGGGCATGCCATTTTGAGTCACAGTTAATTTGTTTTAAAATTAGCGCTAAAAAGAAATGGCATGAGCAATAATAGGACCAAAGCGTATTTTGACAAAGCAAAAATAGGATTTTAGATTTGATTTCAAATGTATGTAAGGGACCCCAGAAATATCTTATTTACATACAGTGGGGCAAAAAAGTATTTAGTCAGCCACCAATTGTGCAAGTTCTCTCACTAAAAAAGATGAGAGAGGCCTGTAATTTTCATCATAGGTACACTTCAACTATGACAGACAAAATGAGGAAAAAAAATCCAGAAAATCACGTTGTAGGATTTTTAATGAATTTATTTGCAAATTATGGTGGAAAATAAGTATTTGGTCACATACAAAGAAGCAGTTGGGAAGACTGAATCTGCAATAGGTAAGCAGCTTGGTTTGAAGAAATCAACTGTGGGAGCAATTATTAGGAAATGGAAGACATACAAGACCACTGATAATCTTCCTCGATCTGGGGCTCCACGCAAGATCTCACCCCGTGGGGTCAAAATGATCACAAGAACGGTGAGCAAAAATCCCAGAACCACACGGGGGGACCTAGTGAAGGACCTGCAGAGAGCTGGGACCAAAGTAACAAAGCCTACCATCAGTAACACACTATGCTGCCAGGGACTCAAATCCTGCAGTGCCAGACGTGTCCCCCTGCTTAAGCCAGTACATGTTCAGGCCCATCTGAAGTTTGCTAGAGAGCATTTGGATGATCCAGATGAGGATTGGGAGAATGTCATTTGGTCAGATGAAACCAAAATATAACTTTTTGGTAAAAACTCAACTCGTCGTGTTTGGAGGACAAAGAATGCTGAGTTGCATCCAAAGAACACCATACCTACTGTGAAGCATGGGGGTGGAAACATCATGCTTTGGGGCTGTTTTTCTGCAAAGGGACAAGGACGACTGATCCGTGTAAAGGAAAGAATGAATGGGGCCATGTATCGTGAGATTTTGAGTGAAAACCTCCTTCCATCAGCAAGGGCATTGAAGATGAAACGTGGCTGGGTCTTTCAGCATGACAATGATCCCAAACACACCGCCCGGGCAACGAAGGAGTGGCTTCAGTAGAAGCATTTCAAGGTCCTGGAGTGGCCTAGCCAGTCTCCAGATCTCAACCCCATAGAAAATCTTTGGAGGGAGTTGAAAGTCCGTGTTGCCCAGCGACAGCCCCAAAACATCACTGCTCTAGAGGAGATCTGCATGGAGGAATGGGCCAAAATACCAGCAACAGTGTGTGAAAACCTTGTGAAGACTTACAGAAAACGTTTGACCTCTGTCATTGCCAACAAAGGGTATATAACAAAGTATTGAGATAAACTTTTGTTATTGACCAAATACTTATTTTCCACCATCATTTGCAAATAAATAAATAAAAAATCCTACAATGTGATTTTCTGGATTTCTTTTTCTCATTTCATCTGTCATAGTTGAAGTGTACCTATGATGAAAATTACAGGCCTCTCTCATCTTTTTAAGTTGGAGAACTTGCACAATTGGTGGCTGACTAAATACTTTTTTGCCCCACTGTAAGTATTCAGACCCTTTACTTTGTTGAAGCACCTTTGGCAGCGATTACTGCCTTGAGTCTTCTTGGCTATGAAGCACAGCTATTTTCAGGTCTCTCCTGAAATGTTTGATCGGGTTCAAGTTCGGGCTCAGGCAGGGCCACTCAAAGGACGATCAAAGACTTCTTCCTGAAGCCACTCCTGCATTGTCTTGGCTGTGTGCTTCGGGTCCTTGTCCTGTTGGAAGGTGAACCTTCGCCCAGTCCTGAGGTCCTGAGCGCTCTGGAGCAGGTTTTCATCAACGATCTGTCTGTACTTTGCTCCGTTCATCTTTTACTCAATCCATACTAGTCTCCCAGTCCCTGCTGCTGAAAAACATCCCCACAGCATGATGCTGCCACCAAGGATGGTGGCAGGTTTCCTCCAGACGAAACACTTCACTTCCAGGCCAATGAGTTCAATCTTGGTTTCAACTGAGAGTTCTTCAGATGCCTTTTGGCAAACTTCAAGCGGGCTGTCATATGCCTTTTACTGAGGAGCGGCTTCCGTCTGGCCACTCTACCATAAAGGCCTGATTGGTGGAGTGCTGCAGAGATGGTTGTCCTTCTGGAAGGTTCTCCCATCTCCACTGAAGAACTCTGGAGCTCTGTCAGAGTGTCCATCGGGTTCTTGGTCACCTTCCTGGCCAAAGCCCTTCTCCCCCGATTGCTCAGTTTGACCGGGCAGACAGCTCTAGGAAGACTCTTGGTGGTTCCAAACTTCATTTAATAATGATGGAGGCCACTGTCTTCTTGGGGACCTTCAATGATGCACTTCCCCAGATCTGTGCCTACACAATCCTATCTCGGAGCTCTACGGACAATACCTTCGATTAAATTGCCTTGTTTTTTTCTTATCAATCTACACACAATACCCCATAATGACAAAGCAAAAACAGGTTTGTATAAATTTTTGCACATTTATAAAAAAAATATATACAGTTGAAGTCGGAAGTTTAAATACACCTTAGCCGAATACATTTAAACTCAGTTTTTCACAATTCCTGACATTTAATCCTAGTAAACATTCCCTGTTTTAGGTCAATTAGGATCACCACTTTTTTTTAAGAATGTGAAATGTCAGAATAATAGTAGTGAGAATGATTTATTTCAGATTTTATTTATTTTATCACATTCCCAGTGGGTCAGAAGTTTACATACACTCAATTCGTTTTTGGTATCATTGCCTTTAAATTGTTTAACTTGGGTCAAACGTTTCGGGTAGCCTTCCACAAGCATCCCACAATAAGTTGGGTGAATTTTGGCCTATTCCTCCTGACAGAGCTGGTATAACTTGTGGACAACTACAAATACTTAGGTGTCTGGCTTGACTGTAAACTCTCCTTCCAAACTCATATTAAGCATCTCCAATCCAAACTTAAATCAAGAATCGGCTTCCTATTTCGCAACAAAGCCACCTTCACTCATGCTGCCAAACATACCCTCGTAAAACTGACTATCCTACCGATCCTCAACTTCGGCGATGTCATTTACAAAATAGCCTCCAAACTGGATGCAGTCTATCACAGTGCTATCCGTTTTGTCACCAAAGCCCCATATACCACCCACCACTGCGACCTGTATGCTCTCGTCGGCTGGCCCTCGCTACATATTCGTCGCCAGACCCACTGGCTCCAGGTCATCTATAAGTCTTTGCTAGGTAAAGCTCCGCCTTATCTCAGCTCACTGGTCACCATAACAACACCCACCCATAGCACGCGCTCCAGCAAGTATATCTCACTGATCATTCCCAAAGCCAGCACCTCATTTGGCCGCCTTTCCTTCCAGTTCTCTAATGCCAATGACTGGAACGAATTGCAAAAATCGCTGAAGTTGGAGACTTATATCTCCCTCACTAACTTTAAGCATCAGCTATCTGAGCAGCCCACCGTTTGCTGCAGCTGTACACAGCCCATCTGTAAATAGCCCATCCAACTACCTACCTCATCCCTATATTGTTTTATTTAGATTATTTTGCTCTTTTGCACACAAGTATTTCTACTTGCACATCATCATCTGCACATCTATCACTCCAGTGTTAATTTGCTGAATTGTAATTACTTCGCTACAATGGCCTATTTATTGCCTTATCTCCTTACTCCATTTGCACACACTGTATATAGATTTTTCTATTGTTATTGACCTTACATTTGTTTATCCCATCTGTAACTCTGTGTTGTTTTTTTGTCGCACTGCTTTGCTTTATCTTGGCCTACCTGGTTAAATAAAGGTGAAATAAAAATAACTGAGTCAGGTTTGTAGGCCTCCTTGCTTGCACACACTTTTTCAGTTATGCCCACAAATGCTCTATAGGATTGAGATCAGGGCTTTGTGATGGCCACTCCAATACCTTGACATTCTTGTCCTTAAGCCATTTTGCCACAACTTTGGAAGTATGCTTGGGGTCATTGTCCATTTGGAAGACCCATTTGTGACCAAGCTTTAACTTCCTGACTGATGTCCTGAGATGTTGCTTCAATATATCCACGTAATTTTCAATCCTCATGATGCCATCTAGTTTGTGAAGTGCACCAGTCCCTCCTGCAGCAAAGCACCCCCACAACATGATGCTGCCACCCCTGTGCTTCACGGTTGGGATGGGGTTCTTCGGCTTGCAAGCCTCCCCCTTTTTCCTCCAAACATAACGATGGACATCATGACCAAACAGTTCTATTTTTGTTTCATCAGACCAGAGGACATTTCTCCAAAAAGTACAATATTTTTCCCCATGTGCAGTTGCAAACCGTATTCTGGCTTTTTCATGGCAGTTTTGAAGCAGTGGCTTCTTCCTTGCTGAGCGGCCTTTCAGGTTATGTTGATAAAGGACTAGTTTTACTAGGGATATGGAAACTTTTGTACCTGTTTCCTCCAGAATATTCACAAGGTTCTTTGCTGTTGTTCTGGGATTGATTTGCACTTTTCGCACTAAAGTACGTTCATCTCTAGGAGACAGAACGTCTCCTTCCTGAGCGGTATGACGGCTGCGTGGTCCCATGGTGTTTATACTTGCGTACTATTGTTTGTACAGATGAACGTGGTACCTTCAGGCATTTGGAAATTGCTCCCAAGGATGAACCAGACTTGTGGAGGTCTACAATTTTTTTTCTGAGGTCTTGGCTGATTTCTTTTGATTTTCCCATGATGTCAAGCAAAGAGACACTGAGTTTGAAGTTAGGCCTTGAAATGCATCTCCATGTACACCTCCAATAGGCTAATTGACATAATTTGAGTCAATCAGAAGCTTCTAAAGCCATGACATAATTTTCTGGAATTTTCCAAGCTGTTTAAAGGCACAGTCAACTTAGTGTATGTAAACTTCTGACCCACTGGAATTGTGATACAGTGAATTATAAGTGAAATATTCTGTCTGTAAACAAATGTTGGAACAATTACTTGTGTCACGCACAAAGTAGATGTCCTAACCGACTTGCCAAAACTATAGTATGTTAACAAGAAATTTGTGCAGTGGTTAAAAAAAAGAGTTTTAATGACTCCAACCTAAGTGTATGTAAACTTCTGACATCAACTGTATATACAACATTTAAATAAGTATTCAGACCCTTTACTCAGTACTTTGCTGAAGCACCTTTGGCAGCGATTACAGCTTCAAGTCTTTTTTGGGTATGACGCTACAAGCTTGGCACACCTGTATTTGGGGAGTTTCTCCCATTCTTCTCTGCAGATCCTCAAAGCTCTGTCTGGTTGAATGGGGAGTGTCACTGCACAGCAATTTTCAGGTCTCTCCAGAGATGTTCAATCGGGTTCAAGTCTGGACTCTGGCTGGGCCACTCAAGAAGGACATTCCGAGACTTGTCACAAAGCCATTCCTGCGTTGTCTTGGCTGTGTGCTTAGGGTCGTTGTCCTATTGGAAGGTTAACCTTTGCCCTAGTCTGAGGTCCTGAGTGCTCTGGAGCAGGTTTTCATCAACGATCTCTCTGTATTTTGCTCCGTTCATCTTTACCTCGATCCTTACTATTCTCCTAGTCCCTGCCGCTGAAAAACATCCCCACAGCATGATACTGCTATCACCATGCTTCACCGTAGAGGGTGTGCCAGGTTTTCTCCAGACGTGACGCTTGGCATTCAGATCAAAAAGAGTTCAATCTTGGTTTCATCAGATCGGAGAATCTTGTCTCTCATGGTTTGAGAGTCCTTTAGGTGCCTTTTGGCAAACTCCAAGCTGTCTTTCATGTGTGCCTTTTCCTGAGGAGTGGCTTCCATCTGGCCACTCTACTATAAAGGCCTGATTTTTGGAGTGCTGCAGAGATGGTTGTCCTTCTGGAAGATTCTCCCATCTCCAAAGAGGAGCTCCGTCAGAGTGACCATCGGGTTCTTGGTCACCTCCCCTGGGCCCTCCCAAGGCCCTTCTCCCCCGATTGCTGAGTTTGGCCCGGCCGGCCAGCTCTAGGAAGAGTCTTGGTGATTCCAAACTTCTTCCATTTAAGAATGTTGGGGACCTTCAATGCTGCAGACATTTTTTGGTACCCTTTCCCAGATCTGTGCCTCGACACAATCCTGTCTCGGAGCTCTATGGACAATTCCTTCGACCTCATGCCTTGGTTTTTGCTCTGACATGCAATGTCAACTGTGGGACCTTATATAGACAGATTTGTGCCTTTCCAAATCATGCCCAATCAATTGAATTTACCACAGGTGGACTCAAATCAAGTTGTAGAGCTTAATTTCGAGTCTCATAGCAAAGGGTCTGAATACTTATTTAAAAAAAAAATGTTTTATACATTTGCAAAAATGTCTAAACTTGTTTTCTTTTCGTCATGATGTGGTATTGTGTGTAGATTGATGATGAACTGTTTTTATTTAATTCATTTTAGAATAACACACTAACTTAACAAAATGTGGAAAATAAATAAGGGTCTGAATACTTTCCGAATGCACTGCACCAGTGAAGACCACCTCTTCCAGGGAAATAGGATACATCGTATTTCTCTCTATACTCAGCCAGGGGGCAGAAGAATCATGTCTAAACTAATTTAGGATCGGGCGAAATTCTAGTGCCTGGAACTACAACTTAAAGTTTGGTATCGACAGTCCTCCTACGTCTTCTTGCTCCTTGTAGAGTTGTATTCAAAGCACGTTGAAACGTCATCTTGTGGCTTTTTTAGGAGATTCTGAAATTTGAAGTTGGCAGTAGTAAGCGTGGTGGTCAGACAAGCTCATGTGTCAAATTAAAATTTTCTTTATTAAAGAAAATAGAGGTGTAGATAATAGTATAAAATCGATTTGTGAGCATGATTTATGCCTGCGTGAGTAGAAATTGTACTCTTTTGCTTTAGGATTATGTGCTCGCCAGGCATCAACGAGGTTGTAAACAATGAGTATATATTAGAGTCTTGGTTGCGTGTGGATTAAAGTAAGTCCTATTAGATTTGTCCCATATGTCCTGAATGGCATTCATGTCTGTCCCAATAACAGATAGAATTCAGTTAATTCTAACAATATGCTGTTCAAAGAATAAAAAAACATAGGATCATATACATTTGGAGCATTCACATTAATAAAGGCAATTTTTTTCCATTATGGATACATTTAAGGAAAATTATTCTACCTTCTTGGTCTTCACCTTCACCCACGATAGTAATTTTGAGTTTCTTATGTATTATTATGATTACACCTTTAGTTTTGTTTGGGGCTGATGAAAAAGCAGTCAGTTTGTACAAATGGATCTCTATTCTACACGTGTCCTTTTGAGGCATGTGTGTTTCTTGGAGCATTTCTATATCGAGATGCTAGGATATCAAGACAGCTGGAACGTTTAATAGGTGAGCTTAGGCCTTTCAAAATAGAATAGGTAGCGTTGATGATGTAATTGTTATCTTTAGTGTTAATAAGCCCATGGATGTGAAAGAAAAAGCAGGACCCACAGGGAAACATTGGTCATTCCCTACCCAGAACCCCCAGTCCAATGTTCAGCAATAATAA
This sequence comes from Brachymystax lenok tsinlingensis, assembly GCA_030435695.1. Taxonomy (NCBI): domain Eukaryota; kingdom Metazoa; phylum Chordata; class Actinopteri; order Salmoniformes; family Salmonidae; genus Brachymystax; species Brachymystax lenok. The sequence goes on along the minus strand of CM059817.1, from coordinate 14,605,820 downwards.
TAATAATCATCATAATCATAATAATAATAGTGTTCTTTTTACCCAATTGAGGGGATTTCCTCACCATTGTCTTATGCTGAGGGCAGCATCACAGCCATAGGCTAGGCTTCTGATCAAACCCGCCAAATGAGGCATTCTCACCCTCAGAGTAAATTAACTTCTTTGTGACCCTCTCTATTTCATGCATTATTAATACCACTTCCTAGTTAAGGAGAGGGCCTGGAAGTGAGATGAACACACTGTTGCGCACCACTAGCTAACCTGGGTCCACCTGGGAATGACAAAAACACCCATACTGCAGAGAGGGGTTGATTCACATGTGTGACATGCAGCCAGGCAGCCAGCCTAAGTAACCACGATGAAGTCTGAAGGCCTCGTTCCCAATTGCACCTTAGTCCCTATATAATGCACTACTTTTGACGAGCTCTGGTCAAAACTAGTGCACTATGTAGGGAATAGGGTTCCATTTGGGATGTACTGTAGCCCTATACCGTAGAAGGGACCCATTTAGGTGAGTGACATACAGGCAGGCATAAAGGGATTCAAATACACAACTTACCTTGCTTCATACATATATACATGAGTGCATACTGTACATACAGTTCATACTGTACATCAGATACCACCATACCTACATTATGTATAGATGTTCAATAACAAATACAGTTTGCAATCACACAGATGCATAGTCCAAATCTAAACCACAGCATTTCCATTTAACAAGCTACTGTACAGTGGTGCCCAAAAGTTTGTAGAATGACACAAATATTAATTTCCACAAAGTTTGCTGCTTCAGTGTCTTTAGATATTTTTGTCAGATGTTACTATGGAATACTGAAGTATAATTACAAGCATTTCATAAGTGTCAAAGGCTTTTATTGACAATTACATGAAGTTGATGCAAAGAGTCAATATTTGCAGTGTTGACCCTTCTTTTTTAAGACTCTGCAATCCGCCCTGGCATGCTGTCAATTAACTTCTGGGCCACATCCTGACTGATGGCAGCCCATTCTTGCATAATCAATGCTTGGAGTTTGTCAGAATTTGTGGGTTTTTGTTTGTCCACCCGCCTCTTGAGGATTGACCACAAGTCTCAATGGGATTAAGGTCTGGGGAGTTTCCTGGCCATGGACCCAAAATATCGATGTTCTGTTCCCCAAGTCACTTAGTTATCACTTTTGTCTTATGGCAAGGTGCTCCATCATGCTGGAAAAGGCATTGTTCGTCACCAAACTGTTCCTGGATGGTTGGGAGAAGTTGCTCTCGGAGGATGTGTTGGTACCATTCTTTATTCATGGCTGTGTTCTTAGGCAAAATTGTGAGTGAGCCCACTCCCTTGGCTGAGAAGCAACCCCACACATGAATGGTCTCAGGATGCTTTACTGTTGGCATGACACAGGACTGATGGTAGCGCTCACCTTGTCTTCTCCGGACAAGCTTTTTCCCGGATGCCCCAAACAATCGGAAAGGGGATTCATCAGAGAAAATGACCCCAGTCTACCCCAGACCTCAGCAGTCCAATCCCTGTACCTTTTGCAGAATATCAGTCTGTCCCTGATGTTTTTCCTGGAGAGAAGTGGCTTCTTTGCTGCCCTTCTTGACACTAGGCCATCCTCCAAGAGTCTTCGCCTTACTGTGGGTGCAGATGCACTCACACCTGCCTGCTGCCATTCCTGAGTAAGCTCAGCTGTACTGGTGGTGCCCCGATCCCGCATCTCAACTTTAGGAGACGGTCCTGGTGCTTGCTGGACTTTCTTGGGCGCCCTGAAGCCTTCTTCACAACAATTGAACCACACTCCTTGAAGTTCTTGATGATCCGATAAATGGTTGATTTAGGTGCAATCTTACTGGCAGCAATATCCTTGCCTGTGAAGCCCTTTTTGTGCAAAGCAATGACGACGGCATGTGTTTCCTTGCAGGTAACCATGGTTGACAGAGGAATAACAATGATTCCAAGCACCACCCTCCTTTTGAAGCTTCCAGTCTGTTATTCGAACTCAATCAGCATGACAGAGTGATCTCCAGCCTTGTCCTCGTCAACACACACACCTGTGTTAACGAGAGAATCACTGACATGATGTCAGCTGGTCCTTTTGTGGCTGGGCTGAAATGCAGTGGAAATGTTTTTGGGGGATTCAGTTAATTTGCATTGCAAAGAGGGACTTTGCAATTCATTGCAATTCATCTGACCACTCTTCATAACATTCTGGAGTATATGCAAATTGCCATCATTCAAACTGAGGCAGCAAACTTTGTGAAAATTAATATTTGTGTCATTCTCAAAACTTTTGGCCATGAATGTACACTGCAACTGTACACGGCAACTGTACACGGCAACCCTAACGCCAGTACCAATAGCACTACAAATAAAACTGTTTTGAATACTTTCCTCCATTGCCAGTGTCTGCTTACTACTGTATTACTTTTATACCTTCCAATCTGCAGTCTTAATAATGGCCAACCTCTCTGTCTATGTCCCAAATGTCTCCCTTTTCCCTATATAGTGCACTACTTGTGATCAGAGCCCTATGGGCCCTCGTCAAAAGTAGTGCACTACATAGGGTTTAGCCAGTGTGGAGAATCATCATCCCTCCTCTGGTTCCTCTGGGTGGGAGGTGTTACAGTGAGTCATAGGGAATTCAGAGAGCTGCTAGCCCCCCTGTCTGCCCAACCACCCAGGGCTACAGGGGGAGTTTTAGGTGGGCGTTCACACATCCAATTACCTTGGAAGCATCATGCTACTCCACCGAGGATACACACACACACCCTGCTACGCCAAGAATATACACACACACTGATGCACTGAGAATACACACATACATACACTGAAGCACTGAGAATAACAGTACACACACACACAGTACACACACACACACACACACAGAACACACACACACACACAGAATAAACACAGGTTATACACACTCTCACACTACTGGAGGGAGCTGGAAAGGAGGTCCCGGTCCATGTTTGACTACCTAGGTTGCTAATGGAATAGCTTTCTTTGAATCCATTAACTAGATTTCCAGTGCATGTGTTGTTAATATGAGTAGGTCCAGGCGTTTTGGATCATGATTCATATAGCAAAACAACCAAAACGCCTGGCCCTACGTATGAGGCACATAGAAAGCTAGAAATATAGGACATCCTGTTTTATAGCGGTAAAACCAATGGTTACACATCCTGGCCACCTGCAGTGTGTATCATGAAGAGATTAGATAGGCTATTTACAGTAGGCTATATACTACAAATTTAAACAGGTAGTTGTAAGAAACCTGTAATATGAGATTAAATGAGGGCACTATGCATCATGTGGCTCGTAGGCCCTGTATACACTCTGGTGGTACAACTGATGTACAACATTTACATGTTAGTCATTTAGCAGACGCTCCTATCCAGAGCCACTTAAAGGAGAAATTAGGGCCTGCTCAAGGGCACATCTGGGATTCGAACCAGCAACCTTTTGGTTACTGGCACAATGCTCTTAACAGCTAGGCTTCATTGTGTACAACAGAGAGTTTAAGGCGGCTGGTAGCCTAGCGGTTAGTTGGGCCAAAAGGTTGTTGGTTTGAATACCTGAGTCAACAAGGTGAAAAATCTGTCGATGTGCCCTTGAGCAAGGCACTTAACCTTAATTTGATCCAGGTGTGTCATAGTACTATGACTGACACAGTGAAACAACACATTTCACTGCACCTATCTGGTGTGTGAATCAAAACTAATTTAAGACATAGCATACCGGATCTACAGAACTGGGAATAATATTCCACTCAGAGATTCATAGATTCCAAACTTTTAATCATTTGCCCTCCCTCCCTCCCTCATCACAAGAGCTATAGAAGCATTAGGAAATCATTTCCAGGTATTACTGCTGAATAGATTTTGCGGTACTTATCTAATTATCACAGATTCTTCATTTCCTAAAATGTAAGTCGATGAAGAGAGGGTCACTAGCACCATTACTGCAACACACAATTAATACACAGTCACATTGTGGCTGGAAAAGGAGCAGAGGGTAAGGAGATATACACATTGGTGCTGGAAGGATCGTTTCCCCACACAATACAATCATACAATATTTTTACTACTAACATTGTTACTATAGAGTAAAAATATAACTTAGAAAGCTGCAGATACAATGGACATTCACAGCACAAACCGACACTACCAACTACAACCAGTGAACCTCAGCTAAATAGTAGCTAAACTACATCTCTTACAGATATGGACAGAGGATTTGTGATTGGTGAAACAAAGCCAGAATCTGGACCAACCTCATCCTAAAGCCAAGCATCCCTTGGGTTGAGGAGTGGAGGCTACAGGCTAGCTTCCCAAAAGGAGGCCAGTGCCATTCACTGAGGCTGCAGTATTTGGCCCCTAAGGCCTCAGCTTTGAACACACTGCCAGCTACAGACTCCAGACACTCCAGGAGGAGGCAGATATAAAGAGAGATGGAGATAGAGGGCGAGAGATTGAGAGAGATGGAGATAGAGGTGGAGAGATGGAGGGAGATGGAGATAGAGGGGGAGAGATGGCGAGAGACAGACATAGAGAAAGAGAGATGGCAAGGGAGACGGAGGAGAGAGAGAGATTAGGGAAAGTGAGAGAAAAGGAGAAAGAGGAGGGTGACATTGACATTGTGTCATTCAAATCAAATCACATTTTATTGGTTACATACACATGGTTAGCAGATGTTATTACAAGAGTAGCGAAATGCTTGTGCCTCTAGTTCCGACAATGCAGCAATATCTAACATGTAATCTAACAATTCCAAAAAAGCAGAGGCAAAATTATGGGGTATTGTGTGTAGATGGGTGACACATTCTCTGCTGTTATTGTCTGTCTGTGTGTGTGTGTGTGTGTGTGTGTGTGTTAAAGGGAGGTTTGTTGTGGGCAGCTGTTGTAGACACTAAGATCTTATGTTGACAGGTCTCTATTCCTCTCTAGTCCAGTCAGTGAAAACACTCTCCATTTCGGAGGCTCTCTCTTTTTCTCGGTCTCTCATTCTCTCTCTTTCCAGCTCTCCCTCTCTGTCAATCAATCTTGAATCAATGTACCGCTTCTCTCTCTTCTTCTCACCCCTCTCTCCTTCTCTCTTCATCTCTCTTCTTCTAACTCTTCATCTATCTCTTCTTCTAACTCTTCTTCTCTCATGCCGTCTCTTCTATCTCTTCTTCTATCTATTCAGAAATTATTGATACCCCTTGACTTATTCCACATTTTGTTGTGTTACAGCCTGAATTCCACATTGACAAAAAAAAACATGTATCACACAATACCCCATAATGACAAAGTGAAAACAGGATTTTAGACATGTTTGCAAAATTATTGAAAATTAAATACAGAAATATCTCATAAGAGTTTTGCACCCCTAGATTGTACAATATTTGCTCATTATTTTTCTTCAAGCTCTGTCAAATCGAGAATGTGCACCCAAGCAGATATAGGTCTGTAGCTATGACTAGGGTGGCTGTAGACTGACAATTTTTAGGGCCATTCTCTGACACCGCCTGGTATAGAGGTCCTGGATGGCAGGAAGCTTGGCCCCAGTGATGTACTGGGCCGTACGCACTACACTCTGTAGTGCCTTGTGGTCGGACCCGAGCAGTTGCCATACCAGGCAGTGATGCAACCCGTCAGGATGCTCTCGATGATGCACTGTAAAACCTTTTGAGGATCTGAGGACCCATGCCAAATCTTTTCAGTCTCCTAGGGGGGAATAGATTTTATTGTGCCCTCTTCACGACTTTCTTTGTGTGCTTGGACCATGTTAGTTTGTTGGTGATGTGGATTCCAAGAAACTTGAAGCTCTCAACCTGCTCCACTACAGCGATGAGAATGGGGGCGTGCTCGGTCCTCCTTTTCCTGTAGTCCACAATCAGCTCCTTTGTCTTGATCACGTTGAGAGAGAGGTTGTTGTCCTTGCACCACACGATCAGGTCTCTGATCTCCTCCCTATAGGCAGTCTCATCGTTGTCGGTGATCAGGCTGACCACTGTTGTGTCATCAGCAAACTTAATGATGGTGTTGGAGTCATGCCTGGCCGTGCAGTCATGAGTGAACAGGGAGTACAGGAGGGGACTGAGCACGCTCCCTTGAGGGGCCCCTGTGTTGAGGATCAGCCTGGTGGATGTGTTGTTACCTACCCTTACCACCTGGGGGCAGCCCGTCAGGAAGTCCAGGATCCAGTTGCAGAGGGAGTTGTTTAGTCTCAGGGTCCTTAGCTTAGTGATGAGCTTTGAGGGCACTATGGTGCTGAATGCTGAGTTGTAGTCAATGAATAGCATTCTCACATAGGTGTTCCTTTTGTCCAGGTGTGAAAGGGCAATGTGGAGTGCAATAGAGATTTTATCATCTGTTGATCTGTTGGGTATGCAAATTGGAGTGGGTCTAGGGTTTCTGGGATAAGGTGCTGATGTGAGCCATGACCAGCCTTTAAAAGCATTTCATGTCTACAGACGTGAGTGCCACGGGTTGGTAGTCATTTGGGCAGGTTACCTTAGTGTTCTTGGGCACAGGGACTATGGTGATCTGCTTGAAACATGTTGGTATTACAGACTCAGACAGGGAGAGGTTGAAAATGTCAGTGAAGACACTTGCCAGTTGGTCAGCGCTTGCTCAGAGTACACGTCCTGGTAATCCGTCTGGCCCTGCTACCCTTTAGCTCAGTGCCAATGTTGCCTGTAATCCATGGCTTCTGGTTGGGGTATGTATGTACAGTAACTGTGGGGATTACGTCCTCAATGCACTTATTGATAAAGCCAGTGACTGATGGGGTGTACTCCTCAATGCCATCGGAAGAATCCCGGAACATATTCCAGTCTGTGCTAGCAAAACAGTCCTGTAGTTTAGCATCTGCTTCATCTGACCACTTTCTGACCACAGAGTCACTGCTTAATTTTTGCTTGTAAGCAGGAGGATAGAATTATGGTCAGATTTGCACAATGGAGGGCGAGGGAGAGCTTTGTACGCGGCTCTGTGTGTGGAATAAAGGTGGTCTAGAATTGTTTTCCTTCTGGTTGCACATTTAACATGCTGATAGAAATAAGGTAAAACTGATTTAAGTTTTTCTGCATTAAAGTCCCCCGGCCACTAGGAGCGCCGCCTCTGGATGAGCGTTTTCCTGTTTGCTTATGGCAGTATACAGCTCATTGAGTGCAGTTTTAGTGCCAGTATCGGTCTGTGGTGGTATGTAGATAGCTACGAAAAATACAGATGAAAACTCTCTAGGTAGATAGTGTGGTCTACAGCTTGGTCTACAGTTACTCTACCTCAGGCGAACAAAACTTTGAGACTCCCTTAGATATTCTTCACCAGCTGTTGTTAACATTTATGCATAGGCCCTCGCCCCGTGTCTTACCAGAGGCTGCTGTTCTATCCTGCCAATAGAGTGTATAACCCACCAGCTGTTTTTTCTTAATGTCGTATAAAATATTACAGTTTTTAATGTCCCGTGGGTAGGATATTCGTGCTTTCAGTTCATCCCATTTATTTTCAAGCGATTGAACGTTAGCTAGCAGGAGGGAAGGCAAAGGCAGATTAGCCATTCGTCACCTGATCCTCACACGGGCACGCTAATCTTTTTCAGAGAAATCTCAGTTTCCTTCTCCAGCGAATGACGGGGATCTGGGCCTGGTCAGGTGTCTGTAGTATATCCCTCCCATCCGACTCATTGAAGAAAAACTCTTCGTATAATCTGACAGGAGTAATCGCAGTTCTGATGTCCAGAAGATCTTTTCGGTCATAAGAGATGGTAAAAGCAACATTATGTACAAAACAAGTTACAAACAACGCGAAAAAACTAACAAAATAGCATGGTTGGTTAAGAGCCGATGAGACGGCAGCCATCCCCTCCGTCACCATCTTCAAGAAATGGGTTAGTTTTGTGGAGTTACTACAATGTTGTTGATCAGATGCCTCGCAAAGAAGGGCACCTAATGGTAGACAGGTAAAAAAAGCTGACATCTTAGGAAGGAAACCGCTGAGTGATTTCACCATGAGGCCAATGGTGACTTTAAAACAGTTACAGAGTTGAATGGATGTGATAGGAGAAAATAAAACCTCCCCGGTCTTTGTGGTTCAATTTGTGTTTCTATCTCTTCTTCTTCCTTCTCTCTCTTCTTCGCTCTCTTCTTCTCTCTTTCCATCTATCTCTTCTTTTCTCTCTTCTTCTATGTCTTCTATCTCTTCTCTCTCTTCCAACTTATTATGTGACTTGTTAAGCAAATGTTTACTTCTGAACTTGTTAAGGCTTTCCATAACAAAGGGGTTGAATACTTATTGACTGAAGACATTTAAGCTTTTAATGTTTAATTTAATGTTTAATTCATTTGTAATTCATTTGTAAAACATAATTAAATTTTGTACTTATGGGGTATTGTGCGTAGGCCAGTGACAAACGATCTTAATTTAATCAATTTTAAATTCATGCTGTAACAGAACATCTCTTCTTCTCTCTTCTTCTCTCTATCCTATCTCTTCTTCTCACTCTTTTTCTGGTCTCTTCTTCTCTCTTTTCTTCTCTCTCTACTTCATCTTCATCCCTTCTTCGTCTGTTTCTCTATTATCTTCTCCATGACACCGTTGTTGTTTTGCATCATTTATTGATTTCATTTTTGTTTTCAGGCTCTCACGCTCCCTCCCTCGCTCTCTCTCCCTCTTTCTCCCTCTCCCCCCCATCTCTACAGTTGTGCTGATAGACAGGTTTATGATCCAGTGTGAAGTAGCTGTTCTCTCTCTCCATGGTGGCTCACCGCACAGCCTGGTAAATATGCTAATGGACCTGATGACAGCCAGGCACAAAGCATTAAACACCAACAACACGACAGAGATAGCAGTGACTAAAACAGTTTGTGTGCATCCCAAATGGAACCCTATTCCCTATATATTGCAACTTTTGACCAAGGCCCATAGTACACTATGTAGCGAAAATGGTGCCATTTGGAGGCAGCCTTACACTTAAATGAATACATTTTTCTTACAATATTACAATACACAAGGCCTAACCTAGTCCCCGGGCTAATTGCTAGAGAGATCCGGCTGGTGGACGAAACTACACAAGCTCCAACAGTATATTGTGGTTTAAGTGAATGGGTTTCTAAAGACACATGCAAGAATACAAAAAGGCATAAGAAATATGGAAGCAAGGTTACCTACTATACCAAGAGAAAATAACGTCCTGTGCTCCGTCTCTAGACCATGTTGTCTGACTACTTTCGTCTCTTCATTGCTATTCACACATTGGCATTCAAATATCATCAACCATTCAATACTGCTCCCTGCCTACGACCAGCCTTGAAACCACAGCTGTAAGTGTATCTATCTGTATGGGTCTGTACCCAGGGTGGGGTGAGCCTAGTTTTGTAAGTATTGTCCCTTGCTTCTGAGAGGAATGTATTGCATTAAATCACATCCGATTTTGTTCCTCTCCCTATTCACAACGAAAGATGTGAAATTAAATATTAATGCCAAGCTGTAGATAGTAGTTGAAAAAAGAGTAATGTTCCATTGGGTAAGCTATAGTTTTATTATACAGAGACATCAAACCCTTTGGTAAGGATTTTCTATTGGAACACTAAAACACTTTTATTTGAAGCTTTCTTATCCACTGTGTATAAGCATCATGACACCGTATGTTAACAATATAGGTCCTCAAAATAAATGATTAAGACATGCACTAACTTCTATAGATACAGTGGGGCAAAAAGGTATTTAGTCAGCCACCAATTGTGCAAGTTCTCTCACTTAAAAAGATGAGAGAGGCCTGTAATTTTCATCATAGGTACACTTCAACTATGACAGACAAAATGAGGAAATAAAATCCAGAAAATCACATTGTAGGATTTTTAATGAATTTATTTGCAAATGATGGTGGAAAATAAGTATTTGGTCACATACAAACAAGCAAGATTTCTGGCTCTCACAGACCAGTAACTTCTTCTTTAAGAGGCTCCTCTGTCCTCCACTCGTTACCTGTATTAATGGCACCTGTTTGAACTTGTTATCAGTATAAAAGACACCTGTCCACAGCCTCAAACAGTCACACTCCAAACTCCACTATGGCCAAGACCAAAGAGCTGTCAAAGGACACCAGAAATACAATTGTAGACCTGCACCAGGTTGGGAAGACTGAATCTGCAATAGGTAAGCAGCTTGGTTTGAAGAAATCAACTGTGGGAGCAATTATTAGGAAATGGAAGACATACAAGACCACTGATAATCTTCCTCGATCTGGGGCTCCACGCAAGATCTCACCCAGTGGGGTCAAAATGATCACAAGAACGGTGAGCAAAAATCCCAGAACCACACGGGGGGACCTAGTGAATGACCTGCAGAGAGCTGGGACCAAAGTAACAAAGCCTACCATCAGTAACACACTACGCCGCCAGGGACTCAAATCCTGCAGTGCCAGACGTGTCCCCCTGCTTAAGCCAGTACATGTTCAGGCCCGTCTGAAGTTTGCTAGAGAGCATTTGGATGATCCAGATGAGGATTGGGAGAATGTCATATGGTCAGATGAAACCAGAATAGAACTTTTTGGTAAAAACTCAACTCGTCGTGTTTGGAGGACAAAGAATGCTGAGTTGCATCCAAAGAACACCATACCTACTGTGAAGCATGGGGGTGGAAACATCATGCTTTGGGGCTGTTTTTCTGCAAAGGGACCAGGACTGACTGATCCGTGTAAAGGAAAGAATGAATGGGGCCATGTATCGTGAGATTTTGAGTGAAAACCTCCTTCCATCAGCAAGGGCATTGAAGATGAAACGTGGCTGGGTCTTTCAGCATGACAATGATCCCAAACACACCGCCCAGGCAACGAAGGAGTGGCCGTAAGAAGCATTTCAAGGTCCTGGAGTGGCCTAGCCAGTCTCCAGATCTCAACCCCATAGAAAATCTTTGGAGGGAGTTGAAAGTCCGTGTTGCCCAGCGACAGCCCCAAAACATCACTGCTCTAGAGGAGATCTGCATGGAGGAATGGGCCAAAATGCCAGCAACAGTGTGTGAAAACCTTGTGAAGACTTACAGAAAACGTTTGACCTCTGTCATTGCCAACAAAGGGTATATAACAAAGTATTGAGATAAACTTTTGTTATTGACCAAATACTTATTTTCCACCATCATTTGCAAATAAATAAATTAAAAATCCTACAATGTGATTTTCTGGATTTCTTTTTCTCATTTCGTCTGTCATAGTTGAAGTGTACCTATGATGAAAATTACAGGCCTCTCTCATCTTTTTAAGTTGGAGAACTTGCACAATTGGTGGCTGACTAAATACTTTTTTGCCCCACTGTATACGACGACACAGTTAATAAAATGTGATTGTATACAGACCTTTGGAGGTCCGTGACAATTGTAAGAATAGTGAATCCATTTAGGAATTGCTCCTTGTCTAGTGTTGGTGAATTGTCAATGAAGTAAGTGTGCCACATGAATCTATAGAGTTCCCTCGCTTCCATGCAGGGTTCCATTCTCCTAATTAGGTGCTGAGGATATCCCCAAGAGAGAAATGCCTTTTGGGAAAAACCGAGGTTAGGAACAAAGTGGGTTTGTCACACAAAAAGAAGAGAAGCCATTTTAGATCATGCAAGTACTGTATTAGGCCTATATTTGGCAGTGGTGAATACAGAGTATCGAACAAACATGTCTCTGAGTGACTGTTTGATGTGTGAATGAATCAACAAATGAATGTTGCAATAAATCACACAATGAACGCTTCATGAATATGTCTATCTTTCTACATCAGAAAGCAGTGGTCTACATAAATGATATACACACACCACACCGTGACCTGTGTGTGTGTTTGCCATTGTATGTATCTCTGTGTAATGGAGAGAGAGATTTATGGTTGCGGTGTTAAACCCCCTGCCGTCTGCGCTGTTTCTCAGCGGGCAGGCTACTGAAGGCATCACTGTCAACAAGCTTACCTCGCCACTGTTCCTGCTTGTCAGAGTACTTAAACATTACTCGCTACAGAGATAAGTAGCCCTTTTCTTCTTCCCCCAGTCGCCTCACTAAGAATTACATGGAGGTGATTCCTGAAGCCGCTCCCCCTCTTTTTTTCTGCTCTCTCTCTCTCTCTCTCTCTCTCTCTCTCTCTCTCTCTCTCTCTCTCTCTCATGCACATGTGGGAGGCTGCTGCCGCGAGGAGCTTTCAGGCCGCAATCACTTCACATTTGTTTCAGCGATTGATTCCCTGGCATGCAACAGCGAGCGATAGAGAGCAACGAAGAGAGGGAGGAAGAGAAAGAGAAAGAGAGAGAGAGAAAGTGAGAGAGAGCGAGAGAGAGAGGTGGAGAGAGAGAAGGCACAAGTAAGGGAACAAGGCAACAAGGGGAAGTCAGGGAATTGTGAGAATAGGAGTGTGGTGCCTTGCCTAGCATCACCATGACAACAGACATCACTTCACAGGAGCAGCACTTAGAATGCCTGTGTGGGGCGGAGGAGTGACAGTCAGTCGAAGGCTGTGCGGCGCAGTTTGAGTCATCTAATCCACTCCCTGCGTTTCCCCAGCATCACTAAAAGGGTGTCCTGTGTCCCTGTTACACTAACTTAGCTACCTCCTGAGATCAACTCTCTGTCTCTCTGTGATTTGTAAGTGTAAGTGTTTGAATGCAGTCCCTGACAGTTCAGGTTTGCACAGACATCTCCATTCAGAATAATACATTAAAGTGGGCAGAAGAGGAATTTTCAGATGCAACAAAAAGCTACTTATTCCATTCTGATACCATGGGCATGGCTAGCCTGCATTTACAATTCTATTTGATCTCCACTGTTCATTAAGATGCGAATCTATTCAGCTGATAGCTGAGTGAATAACTGTCCAGCTAACAAGCATTGTTAGCTGGGAAGTACTAGTCTTTGTACTGATTTGACATTCATATGAGATTGCTTTATTGTTTTATTGTTTTATTTATTTCACCTTTATTTAACCAGGTAGGCAAGTTGAGAACAAGTTCTCATTTACAACTGCGACCTGGCCAAGATAAAGCAAAGCAGTTCGACACATACAACAACACAGAGTTACACATGGAGAAAACGAACATACAATCAATATTACAGTAGAAAAAAATCTATATACAATGTGTGCAAATGAGGTAAGATAAGGAAGGTAAGGCGATAAATAGGCCATGGTGGCAAAGTAATTACACTATAGTAATTAAACACTGGAATGGCAGATGTGCAGTAGATGAATGTGCAAAGTAGAAACACTGGAGTGCAAAGGAGCAAGATAAATAAATAAATACGGTAGGGGATGAGGTAGTTGGTTGGGCTATTTACAGATGGGCTATGTACAGGTGCAGTGATCTGTGAGCTGCTCTGACAGCTGGTGCTTAAAGCTAGTGAGGGAGATAAGTGTCTCCAGTTTCAGTGATTTTTGTAGTTCGTTCCAGTCATTGGCAGCAGAGAACTGGAAGGAAAGGTGGCCAAAGTAGGAATTGGCTTTGGGGGTGACCAGTGAGATATACCCGCTGGAGCGTGTGCTACGGGTGGTGCTACTATGGTGACCAGCGAGCTGAGATAAGGCAGGGATTTACCTAGCAGGGACTTGTAGATGAACTGGAGCTAGTGGGTTTGGCGACGAGTATGAAGCGAGGGCCAGCCCACGAGAGCGTACAGGTCGCAGTGGTGGGTAGTATACGTGGCTTTGGTGACAAAACCACATGTTTATGTTTGGCAGCATGAGTGAAGGATGCTTTGTTGTGAAATAGGAAGCCAATTCTAGATTTAATTTTGGATTGGAGATGTTTGATGTGAGTCTGGAAGGAGAGTTTACAGTCTAACCAGACACCTAGGTATTTGTAGCTGTCCACATAATCTAAGTCAGAACCGTCCAGAGTAGTGATGATGGACGGGCGAGCAGGTGCGGGCAGCGATCGGTTGAAGAGCATGCATTTAGTTTTACTTGCATTTAAGAGCAGTTGGATGCCATGGAAGGAGAGTTGTATGGCCTTGAAGCTCGTCTGAAGGGTAGTTAACACAGTGTCCAAAGAAGGGCCAAAAGTATACTGAATGGTGTCGTCTGCATAGAGGTGGATCAGAGACTCACCAGCAGCAAGAGCGACCTCATTGATGTATACAGAGAAGAGAGTCGGCCCAAGAATTGAGCCCTGTGGCACACCCATAGAGACTGCCAAAGGCCCGGACAACAGGCCCTCTGATTTGACACACTGAACTCTATCGGAGAAGTAGTTGGTGAACCAGGCGAGGCAATCATTTGAGAAACCAAGGCTGTTAATTCTGCCGATAAGGATGCAGTGATTGACAGAGTCGAAATCCTTGGCCAGGTCAATGAATAAGGCTGCACAGTAATGTCTCTTATCGATGGCGGTTATGATATCGTTTAGGACCTTGAGCGTGACTGAGTGCACCCATGACCAGCTCTGAAACCAAATTGCATAGCGAAGAAGGTATGGTGGGATTCGAAATGGTTGGTAATCTGTTTTTTAACTTGGCTTTCGAAAACCTTAAAAAGGCAGGGTAGGATAGATATAGGTCTGTAGCAGTTTGGGTCAAGAGTGTCTCCCCCTTTGAAGAGGGGGATGACCGCAGCTGCTTTCCAGTCTTTGGGAATCTCAGACGACACGAAAGACAGGTTGAATAGGCTAGTAATAGGGCTTGCTACAATTTCGGCAGATAATTTTAGAAAGAAAGGGTCCAGATTGTCTAGCCCGGCTGATTTTTAGGGGTCCAGATTTTGCAGCTCTTTCAGAACATCAGCTAACTGGATTTGGGAGAAGGAGAAATGGGGGAGGCTTGGGCGAGTTGCTGTGGGGAGTGCAGGGCTGTTGACCGGGGTAGGGGTAGCCAGGTCGAAAGCATGGCCAGCCGTGGAAAAATGCTTATTGAAATTCTCAATTATAGTGAATTTATCGGTGGTGACAGAGTTTCCTATCCTCAGTGCAGTGGGCAGCTGGGAGGTGGTGCTCTTATTATCCATAGACTTTACAGTGTCCCAGAACTTTTTTGAGTTTGTGTGACAGGAAGCCAATTTCTATTTGGCTTTCCTTACTTCCCTGAAAATATGCATATCACGGAGGCTGTTCGATGCTAATGCAGAACGCCACAGGATGTTTTTGTGCTGGTCAAGGGCAGTCAGGTCTGGAGAGAACCAAGGGCTATATCTGTTCCTGGTTCTAAATTTCTTGAATGTGGCATGCTTATTTAAGATGGTGAGGAAGGCACTTTAAAGAATAACCAGGCATCCTCTACTGTCGGGATGAGGTCAATATCCTTCCAGGATACCCGGGCCAGATCGATTAGAAAAGCCTACTTGCTGAAGTGTTTTAGGGAGCATTTGACAGTGATGAGGGGAGGTCGTTTGAACGCAGACCCCATTACGGATGCAGGCAATGAGGCAGTGATCGCTGAGATCTTGGTTGAAAACAGCAGAGGTGTATTTGGAGGACAAGTTAGTTAGGATGATATCTATTAGGGTGCCCGTGTTTACGGCTTTGGGGTTGTACCTGGTAGGTTCATTGATAATTTGTGTGAGGTTGAGGGCATCAAGCTTAGATTGTAGGATGGCCAGGGTGTTAAACATGTTCCAGTTTAGGTCACCTAGCAGCACGAGCTCTGAAGATAGATGGGGGGCAATCAGTTCACATATGGTGTCCAGAGCACAGCTGGGGGCAGAGGGTGGTCTATAGCAAGCGGCAACGGTCAGAGACATGCTTCTAGAAAGGGGGATTTTTAAAAGTAGAGGTTCAAATTGTTTGGGTACAGACATGGATAGTAAGACAGAACTCTGCAGGCTATCTCTGCAGTAGAATTCAACACCGCCCCCTTTGGCCGTTCTATCTTGTCTGAAAATGTTGTAGTTAGGCATGGAGATTTCATGGTTTTTGGTGGTCTTCCTAAGCCAGGATTCAGACACGGCTAGGACATCCGGGTTGGCAGAGTGTGCTAAAGCAGTGAATAAAACAAACTTAGGGAGGAGGCTTCTAATGTTAACATGCATGAAACCAAGGCTTTTACAGTTGCAGAAGTTAACAAATGAGAGCGCCTGGGGAATAGGAGTGGAGCTAGGCACTGCAGGGCCTGGATTAACCTCTATATCACCAGAGGAACAGAGGAGGAGTAGGATAAGGGTACGACTAAAGGCTATAAGGACTGGTCGTCTAGGACGTCCTGAACAGAGAGTAAAAGGAGCAGGTTTCCAGGGGCGATAAAATAGATTCAAGGCATAATGTACAGACAAAGGTGTGGTAGGATGTGAATACAGTGGAGGTAAACCTAGGCATTGGGTGATGATGAGAGAGATAATGTCTCTAGAAACATAATTTAAACCAGGTGATCGTATGTGTGGGTGGTGGAACTGAAGGGTTGGATAAGGTATATTGAGCAGGGCTAGAGGCTCTACAGTGAAATAAGACAATAAACACTAACAAGAACAGCAATGGAAAAGGCATACTGACATTGAGGAGAGGCATGCTTAGCCGAGTGATCATAAGGTTCCAGGGAGTAGTGAGGTGGGTGGGGACACGGCGATTCAGACAGCTAGCCAGGCCGGGGGTAGCAAGCTAGCAGAAGACGGAGGAAGTCTGTTTATAGCCTCCTCGTGCGTTTCTGTTGGTAGACCAGTCGTGATGGATTAGTGGGGTTCCGTGTGGTAACGGGGACCAGTCTAATTGGCAAAATAGGTATAGTTGCCCAAGAAATTGTCCAATGGACCTATTTAGAAAGCAGCCGATATGCTCTAGACAGCTAATGTTAGTGGGCCGCAGATAGCAGATGGGCGTTCAGATGACGTCGCGACGGAAGGCCGGTTGAATAACCCCATCGGGCAGATAACGTCGGTAGTCCAGTCGTGAAGACCCGGTGGGGCTCCGCACCGGCAGTAAAATGGGTCCGGATAGGTGTTGTAGCCCAGGAGTGGCTGATGGGACTAGCATGGGCTAGCTTCAGGGTAATTGGTGCTTGCTCCGTGACCGACGTTAGCCAATAGTCACTCGGATAGCAGCTAGCTAGCTGCAAGATCCAGGAGAAAATGTCCAGAGCTTGCGATAGGAATCCGGGGATATGGAGAGAAAAATAGGTCCGGTATGCTCTGGTTTGAGTCGCGTTGTACGAACTGGCGAGAGCTTCCCGAGCTAAAGGTTAGCTGATGTCCGCTAGCAGTGTTAAGCTAAATACTAACGTTAGCTAGTGAGCTGGCTAGCTTCTGGCTAGCTTCTGTTGGGGGATTCCGGATTCGAGGTGGATAATACTTGAAAAAAACAGATCCACACCACATTGGGTGAGGCGGGTTACAGGACAAGTTAAGTAAAAAATTAAAATAAAAAAAGAAGATATGCGAAGAAAATATATAAAAGATATATACACGGGACACTAATTTTTTTTACTTTCACTTTCACTTAGGTAGCGAATACAGCTAGCTAGTTTATTAAAACACCTGGCTCAAACAGAGAGGGATGCTATGTTAGCTAGCTGGCTATGGCTATCCAACAGTGGAACTCTTCCAAGGCAAGGTAAGCTTTTGGTTTAATTCATTTATTGCCACCGGGGCAGCCGGTGTAACTGCTAAACTGCTTTCTGACTGTACACTGTACTGCATGATTGTAGCTGGTTTACTAACGCGTTAGTTCTAGTAGCTATGTTGACTATGATGTGACAATGATGTAGGCTGTGTGTAGTGGTTAGCGGACATTATATGAAGGTTTGGCTTGGAACGTTTTTTTTTGCATGGTCACAGACAGCTGATGTGTTGTGCACTGAAGTCCACAATCAAAGAGAAAAGGTGAGACGAGGAGAACGTGTAGATAGTTGCGAGAAGGAATTATATATACAACTAGTAAAGTGATCATGCTGTTTTTATGAGGCTACTATGAAAGTGAACTGTGTTAGTGTGTGATCAAGGGTGTATTCATTCCGCCAATTCTGTTCAAAAGCATTTCTTAAACGGAAGCAACAGGAAGCAAACGGGCTAAACATACCTGAATTTGTCCAATAGAAACTCTCATTTGCAACTGTTGGACTAATGATTACCACCTAGATCAGCTAGATACAGGCAAGAGTGTTCAAGGCGGTATTGAATGTGTCACTGTCTGTGACCTTGATTATTTAAAATTAACTCGACCTGTTCACCTACGTTGTAAACTTTCATTCATAGGCTAGGTTGTAGCAACCTCATGATGGGTATTGGGAAAATGTGAGTATCATGTAGTAGCCTAAACCTATCGATGTTACATTGAACTGGGTGAATGGAATATGAATGACAATCCTCCAATATGCTGTAATAGAAAGAAGGCCATTCTCATTAAAAAAAAAGAATAATCTTCCCTCATCTTAAACAGCGCCGACCGCCACTGGTATAGACCAGTCCCCAATACGCCCACCTCTCCACTGCTCCAAATTTTCTCTCTGCTCTACAGAACACCCCCCCCCCCTCGCTCTCTCTCTCGCTCTCTCTCATTCCTCCTCTCTCTTTCTCTCTATCACCCCTTTCCCATTCACACTTCGTGGGCTCTTTGCCAGCAGAGTGTACAGACAGGGGGACAGAGGGGGAGGAAGGGTGATAAAGAAGAGAGAGAGAAAAAGAGAGGGGAGAGATAGAGAGAGGGGGAAAGGGAGAGAATGATAATGACAGAAAAAAAGAGACATCTTACTTTTTAACTCTGCATTGTTGGGAAAGGGCTCGTAAGTAAGCATTTCACGTTAAAGTTTACACCTGTTGTAATCGGCGCATGTGACAAATAACATTTAATGACAGATCGAAAGGGACAGAGAGAAAGAGAGAGAAGGAAAATGATAGAGAGAGATAACGTCCTAGAGAGAAAGCGAGTAATGTTATCTCATTACGGTGGGAAATGTGAAGGTCCCGATCCAAGAGAATTGATAAAGGACTCTGTGGAGGAGGCTTTTGAGAACCAACAAAGACGGCTTTAGTTTCACTGGCGGATGCATTTGCATAGCTTAGAAGTCCAAGCGTCTGAACCAAGCCTCATGAAAAGAAACCCCAGGAATCGCAGGGACTTCAGTAGCAACGCAAGAGAGGGAAAGAGGTAGTGGGGATTTCTGTGGAGCAATGGAGGGACAAGATCAGGAGGGAGCAGCTCAAAGCTCAGCATCCCAAGGCAATTGTCTGTCAGAGACGGTGATGCAAAGTGAACAAACTTATCTCCAGATGAAGATACTATTTTCACTTTAACGCACAGCTACAGTATCGTATCATCATATCATACAGAGTCATGTTCCTCAAAAGAAGAAAAGAAGGAAATATTTATTGTTATCCTTTCGATGTACCACACATTAAGTAATTGCCACTAGAGAGTTTTGGGAGTTTGTAGTTTGTGACTTGAGATGGAAGATGAAAGTCCCAACAGAGTTACAGGAAATGTATTGTACCTCTCAAGACCAAAAGAAGACTAGTGAAAAGTTTTTTTTTTATTAATTTTTTATTTAACCTTTATTTAACTAGGCAAGTCAGTTAAGAGCAAATTCTTATTTACAATGACGTCCTACCAAAAGGCTAAAGGCCTCCTGCGGGGTTGGGGGCTGGGACTAAAAATAAATTAAATAAAAATATAGGACAAAACACACATCACGACAAGAGAGACAACACAACACTACACTACATAAAGAGAGCATGGCAGCAACACATGACAACACAGCATGGTAGCAAGGGCAAGAAGGTAGAGACAACAATACATCATGCAAAGCAGCCACAACTGTCAGCAAGAGTGTCCATGAGTCTTTGAATGAAGAGATTGAGATAAAACTGTCCAGTTTGAGTGTTTGTTGCAACTCGTTCCAGTCGCTAGCTGCAGCGAACTGAAAAGACGAGCTACCCAGGGATGTGTGTACTTTGGGGACCTTTAACCAAGGTTGAGAAGAATGAGAGAACAACAAAGAGACACAGAAAGAGAGAGAGAGAGAGAGAGAGAGAGAGAGAGAGAGAGAGAGAGAGAGAGAGAGAGAGAGAGAGAGAGAGAGAGAGACACTATAGTGTACTGCAGCCAAACAGTTCTACCGGCCATCATAAGCCCTCAATAATGATTCTGGCTGAGCCATTTAATCATCTCAGACTGCTACAAGATCATATCTAACCTGAAACAGAGTCAGACTGGCATCTAAAAAGCCAACAGCATACATCAGTTCATAGAATGATTTACATTATCGTCATAACAAATTATACATGATTTGAAAGGTATTTTGTATCATCATAGAGAATCATCACACTCATTGTGGCATCTCTCACTGTGCAATTTTTGTCCGTCTTTTCCATGGCATGATGTCATTCTTCCCAAATGCTTCCCATTTTCCATATTAATAGAACACTGAGTATGGACATTTGGCAACCTTCAATTCTGCATGTTGACTTTGAACTTTCCATTCAAACCCATTTCTCTGGAGACATCCCCATACTGTATGTGTATTTTATACTGCTTTGAAGAGCTGCATCCTTCGCCAGAGGCTCTTCCCAACATAATGGAGCATGATCTACAGTGTATGAACGCAAAAGTTCACATCACATAAAAGTATTTGTTTACAAGCTACTGGTCTGTTATAGCACATAGCCCTGATGCGGTCACGCTTTGGCATGCACATATTATAATCTGTGGGGGAGTGAGGATAGGGGGTTATGAGCCTTTAGTGGTCTTACGCCTCTTGTCCACCAGATGCATCAAACTCTTTGCGTTCCGGTCTGAAGTAATTCATTGTCAGTGGAGCAGTGAGCAGAGCTACGTTGGGGGTGCTGCAGTAGGCTGCGGTGCGTTCTGTGAAGCACATGTGCGTCAAGTACGGAAGATTTCTGCAAGAAATCCGGCAAACCAAAACGCATATGCATCTGGTGGACATCGGTCTTTAGTCCTTGTTGTGAACGTTTCTAAAAAGCCACCAATAATTTCCTTCTTCCCTCTCTCTCTCTATGCAATATACAGTATGTTTCTCTCTCTCTATTGAACACGTGATATTTCTTGAACTGCATTGTTGGTAAAGGGCTTGTAAGTATTTCACGGTAAGGTCTACACCTGTTGTATTCGGCGCATGTGACAAATACAACTTGATTTGATTTATACAGAGCATTCGGAAAGTATTCAGACCCCTTGACTTTTTTTACAGCCTTATTCTAATACGGATTAAATTGCTTTGTTTTTTTCTTATCAATCTACACACAATACCCCATAATGACAAAGCAAAAACAGGTTTGTATAAATGTTTGCACATTTATAAAAAAATATATATACAGTTGAAGTTAAATACACCTTAGCCGAATACATTTAAACTCAGTTTTTCACAATTCCTGACATTTAATCCTAGTAAACATTCCCTGTTTTAGGTCAGTTAGGATCACCACTTTCTTTTAAGAATGTGAAATGTCAGAATAATAGTAGTGAGAATTATTTATTTCAGCTTTTATTTATTTTATCACATTCCCAGTGGGTCAGAAGTTTACATACACTCAATTCGTTTTTGGTATCATTGCCTTTAAATTGTTTAACTTGGGTCAAACGTTTCGGGTAGCCTTCCACAAGCATCCCACAATAAGTTGGGTGAATACTACAAATACCTAGGTGTCTGGCTTGACTGTAAACTCTCCTTCCAAACTCATATTAAGCATCTCCAATCCAAACTTAAATCAAGAATCGGCTTCCTATTTCGCAACAAAGCCACCTTCACTCATGCTGCCAAACATACCCTCGTAAAACTGACTATCCTACCGATCCTCAACTTCGGCGATGTCATTTACAAAATAGCCTCCAAACTGGATGCAGTCTATCACAGTGCTATCCGTTTTGTCACCAAAGCCCCATATACCACCCACCACTGCGACCTGTATGCTCTCGTCGGCTGGCCCTCGCTACATATTCGTCGCCAGACCCACTGGCTCCAGGTCATCTATAAGTCTTTGCTAGGTAAAGCTCCGCCTTATCTCAGCTCACTGGTCACCATAACAACACCCACCCATAGCACGCGCGCTCCAGCAAGTATATCTCACTGATCATTCCCAAAGCCAGCACCTCATTTGGCCGCCTTTCCTTCCAGTTCTCTAATGCCAATGACTGGAACGAATTGCAAAAATCGCTGAAGTTGGAGACTTACACTGCTCAAAAAAATAAAGGGAACACTAAAATAACACATCATAGATCTGAATGAATGAAATAATCTTATTAAATACTTTTTTTCTTTAAATAGTTGAATGTGCGGACAACAAAATCACACAAACATTATCAATGGAAATCAAATTTATCAACCCATGGAGGTCTGGATTTGGAGTCACACTCAAAATTAAAGTGGAAAACCACACTACAGGCTGATCCAACTTTGATGTAATGTCCTTAAAACAAGTCAAAATGAGGCTCAGTAGTGTGTGTGGCCTCCATGTGCCTGAATGACCTCCCTACAACGCCTGGGCATGCTCCTGATGAGGTGGCGGATGGTCTCCTGAGGGATCTCCTCCCAGATCTGGACTAAAGCATCCTCCAACTCCTGGACAGTCTGTGGTGCAACGTGGCGTTGGTGGATGGAGCGAGACATGATGTCCCAGATGTGCTCAATTGGATTCAGGTCTGGGGAACGGGCGGGCCAGTCCTTAGCATCAATGCCTTCCTCTTGCAGGAACTGCTGACACACTCCAGCCACATGAGGTCTAGCATTGTCTTGCATTAGGAGGAACCCAGGGCCAACCGCACCAGCATATGGTCTCACAAGGGGTCTGAGGATCTCATCTCGGTACCTAATGGCAGTCAGGCTACCTCTGGCGAGCACATGGAGGGCTGTGCGGCCCCCAAAGAAATGCCACCCCACACCATGACTGACCCACCGCCAAACCGGTCATGCTGGAGGATGTTGCAGGCAGCAGAACGTTCTCCACGGCGTCTCCAGACTCTGTCACGCCTGTCACGTGCTCAGTGTGAACCTGCTTTCATCTGTGAAGAGCACAGGGCGCCAGTGGCGAATTTGCCAATCTTGGTGTTCTCTGGCAAATGCCAAACGTCCTGCACGGTGTTGGGCTGTAAGCACAACCCCACCTGTGGACGTTGGGCCCTCATACCACCCTCATGGAGTCTGTTTCTGACCGTTTGAGCAGACACATGCACATTTGTGGCCTGCTGGAGGTCATTTTGCAGGGCTCTGGCAGTGCTCCTCCTTGCACAAAGGCGGAGGTAGTGGTCCTGCTGCTGGGTTGTTGCCCTCCTACGGCCTCCTCCACGTCTCCTGATGTACTGGCCTGTCTCCTGGTAGCGCCTCCATGCTCTGGACACTACGCTGACAGACACAGCAAACCTTCTTGCCACAGCTCGCATTGATGTGCCATCCTGGATGAGCTGCACTACCTGAGCCACTTGTGTGGGTTGTAGACTCCGTCTCATGCTACCACTAGAGTGAAAGCACCGCCAGCATTCAAAAGTGACCAAAACATCAGCCAGGATGCATAGGAACTGAGAAGTGGTCTGTGGTCACCACCTTCAGAACCACTCCTTTATTGGGGGTGTCTTGCTAATTGCCTATAATGTCCACCTGTTGTCTATTCCATTTGCACAACAGCATGTGAAATTTATTGTCAATCAGTGTTGCTTCCTAAGTGGACAGTTTGATTTCACAGAAGTGTGATTGACTTGGAGTTACATTGTGTTGTTTAAGTGTTCCCTTTATTTTTTTGAGCAGTGTATATCTCCCTCACTAACTTTAAGCATCAGCTATCTGAGCAGCCCACCGTTTGCTGCAGCTGTACACAGCCCATCTGTAAATAGCCCATCCAACTACCTACCTCATCCCTATATTGTTTTATTTAGATTATTTTGCTCTTTTGCACACAAGTATTTCTACTTGCACATCATCATCTGCACATCTATCACTCCAGTGTTAATTTGCTGAATTGTAATTACTTCGCTACTATGGCCTATTTATTGCCTTATCTCCTTACTCCATTTGCACACACTGTATATAGATTTTTCTATTGTTATTGACTGTACTTTTGTTTATCCCATCTGTAACTCTGTGTTGTTTTTTGTCGCACTGCTTTGCTTTATCTTGGCCTACCTGGTTAAATAAAGGTGAAATAAAAATAACTGAGTCAGGTTTGTAGGCCTCCTTGCTTGCACACACTTTTTCAGTTATGCCCACAAATGCTCTATAGGATTGTGGTCAGGGCTTTGTGATGGCCACTCCAATACCTTGACATTCTTGTCCTTAAGCCATTTTGCCACAACTTTGGAAGTATGCTTGGGGTCATTGTCCATTTGGAAGACCCATTTGTGACCAAGCTTTAACTTCCTGACTGATGTCTTGAGATGTTGCTTCAATATATCCACGTAATTTTCAATCCTCATGATGCCATCTAGTTTGTGAAGTGCACCAGTCCCTCCTGCAGCAAAGCACCCCCACAACATGATGCTGCCACCGCTGTGCTTCACGGTTGGGATGGGGTTCTTCGGCTTGCAAGCCTCCCCCTTTTTCCTCCAAACATAACGATGGACATCATGACCAAACAGTTCTATTTTTGTTTCATCAGACCAAAGGACATTTCTCCAAAAAGTACAATATTTTTCCCCATGTGCAGTTGCAAACCGTAGTCTGGCATTTTCATGGCGGTTTTGAAGCAGTGGCTTCTTCCTTGCTGACCGGCCTTTCAGGTTATGTTGATATTGGACTAGTTTTACTAGGGATATGGATACTTTGTACCTGTTTCCTCCAGAATATTCTGGGATTGATTTACACTTTTCGCACTAAAGTACATTC
The DNA here is from genome assembly GCA_030435695.1 of Brachymystax lenok tsinlingensis. Lineage (NCBI taxonomy): Eukaryota > Metazoa > Chordata > Actinopteri > Salmoniformes > Salmonidae > Brachymystax > Brachymystax lenok. Next base: position 14,581,130 of record CM059817.1, on the reverse strand, counting down.
ATCTCTTGTACCTGTTTCCTCCAGAATTGTTCTGGGATTGATTTACACTTTTCGCACTAAAGTACATTCATCTCTAGGAGACAGAACACGTCTCCTTCCTGAGCGGTATGATGGCTGCGTGGTCCCATGGTGTTTATACTTGCGTACTATTGTTTGTACAGATGAACGTGGTACCTTCAGGCATTTGGAAATTGCTCCCAAGGATGAACCAGACTTGTGGAGGTCTACAATTTTTTTTCTGAGGTCTTGGCTGATTTCTTTTGATTTTCCCATGATGTCAAGCAAAGAGACACTGAGTGTGAAGGTAGGCCTTGAAATACATCTCCAGGTACACCTCCAATAGGCTAATTGACATAATTTGAGTCAATCAGAAGCTTCTAAAGCCATGACATAATTTTCTGGAATTTTCCAAGCTGTTTAAAGGCACAGTCAACTTAGTGTATGTAAACTGCTGACCCACTGGAATTGTGATACAGTGAATTATAAGTGAAATAATCTGTCTGTAAACAAATGTTGGAACAATTACTTGTGTCATGCACAAAGTAGATGTCCTAACCGACTTGCCAAAACTATAGTATGTTAACAAGAAATTTGTGGAGTGGTTGAAAAAAGAGTTTTAATGACTCCAACCTAAGTGTATGTAAACTTCTGACATCAACTGTATATACTACATTTAAATAAGTATTCAGACCCTTTACTCAGTACTTTGCTGAAGCACCTTTGGCAGCGATTACAGCTTCAAGTCTTTTTGGGTATGACGCTACAAGCTTGGCACACCTGTATTTGGGGAGTTTCTCCCATTCTTCTCTGCAGATCCTCAAAGCTCTGTCTGGTTGAATGGGGAGCAATTTTCAGGTCTCTCCAGAGATGTTCAATCGGGTTCAAGTCCGGACTCTGGCTGGGCCACTCAAGAAGGACATTCAGAGACTTGTCACAAAGCCATTCCTGCGTTGTCTTGGCTGTGTGCTTAGGGTCGTTGTCCTATTGGAAGGTTAACCTTTGCCCTAGTCTGAGGTCCTGAGTGCTCTGGAGCAGGTTTTCATCAACGATCTCTCTGTATATTGCTCCGTTCATCTTTGCCTCGATCCTTACTATTCTCCTAGTCCCTGCCGCTGAAAAACATCCCCACAGCATGATACTGCTATCACCATGCTTCACCGTAGAGATGGTGCCAGGTTTCCTCCAGACATGACGCTTGGCATTCAGATCAAAGAGTTCAATCTTGGTTTCATCAGATCGGAGAATCTTGTTTCTCATGGTTTGAGAGTCCTTTAGGTGCCTTTTGGCAAACTCCAAGCTGTCTTTCATGTGTGCCTTTTCCTGAGGAGTGGCTTCCATCTGGCCACTCTACTATAAAGGCCTGACTTTTGGAGTGCTGCAGAGATGGTTGTCCTTCTGGAAGATTCTCCCATCTCCACAGAGGAGCTCCGTCAGAGTGACCATCGGGTTCTTGGTCACCTCCCTGACCAAGGCCCTTCTCCCCCGATTGCTGAGTTTGGCCGGCCGGCCAGCTCTAGGAAGAGTCTTGGTGATTCCAAACTTCTTCCATTTAAGAATGTTGGGGACCTTCAATGCTGCAGACATTTTTTGGTACCCTTTCCCAGATCTGTGCCTCGACACAATCCTGTCTCGGAGCTCTATGGACAATTCCTTCGACCTCATGGCTTGGTTCTTGCTTTGACATGCTCTGTCAACTGTGGGACTTTAAATAGACAGGTGTGTGCCTTTCCAAATCATGTCCAATCAATTGAATATACCACAGGTGGACTCCAATAAAGTTGTAGAAACATCTCAAGGATGATCAATGGAAACAGGCTCAATTTCAAGTCTCATTGCAAAGGGTGTGAATACTTACGTAAATAAGGTATTTCTGTTTTACATTTGCAAACATTTCTAAAAACCTGTTTTCACTTTGTCATTGTGGGGTATTGTGTGTAGATTGATGAGGTAAAACATTATATCATCAATTTTAGAATAATGCTGTAACGGAACAAAATGTGGAAAAAGTCAAGGGGTCTGAATACTTTCCAAATGCACTGTACATGCCTGCTTGGTAATGTGTAGTATTACATCCACACAACTAGTCTCTACTGAACCCCTCCGTCTGACTGAACCTCTAATCTGATTAATGCCACTAGTACACAGCATGCCTGCTTACCACCAGTATCCATCAGACAGTCTTGAACCCCCGGTATGACCGGAGCTTTCACTCTGGTCTACAATATTCTCTCAGGTCACTGCCACTGGTAGCAACAGCTGCAGGTCAGTGGTGTCTGCTCGGGGGTGAGGTGGCTTCACTCGCTCATATGATTCATTTTATTACCATAGAACAGTGAGTGCACCTCCGCTGTCAACGCAAATGTCTTTTCAGCACAGGCAGCATCAGTGCCACTGGTTGAACACACCTGTGTGTGTGTGTGTGTGTGTGTGTGTGTGTGTGTGTGTGTGTGTGTGTGTGTGTGTGTGTGTGTGTGTGTGTGTGTGTGTGTGTGTGTGTGTGTGTGTGTGTGTGTGTGTGTGTGTGTTATGAGTGAGTGAGAGATATGCTTATGCAGTACATTATTTAAATAGCATTCATGTTGGTGAATACCAAATATTTATACATAAAAGTGATCTTGACAGTTAAGAGACGCTCAATGCGATCCAATGTGATGGCGATATTGTCTGAATCTAGAAACGTAACACATTATACACATGGGTAAGATACAGGTAACTGCCAAAATAAATGAAAAACTTGAGTAAATGAGGGATACAAAGCAGGTGCATCCACACAGGTGTGGTTCCTCAGTTAATTAAGCAATTAACATCCCATCATACTTAGGGTCATCCATTTTGTAGATTGGTAAATTAGTATAGTGGCCAGCTATCTAAACGTGTAGTAAGCATGGTCAAATTACCAACTGGGGCCTCATTGATAATTCGATATCATGTTAAAAACTGCAAAAATGTGTCTCCACCCTATGGCAAAATGTCTAGAATTGCAGAAAATTGGCTGTAAAACTGCAGACCCACGAACCACTGCAGCCCCTCATGATGAGTTCCGATTTTTTTGTGGTCCCAACCCCCATTAAAGTTGCAATTATGGACGCAAATTTTACAAGGTCACGTTCCTTGCAACCTGTTGGAGGAAGAGGCACACTTACCGTACACTCCTTGGCAACTGATGCCCTCCAGTAACAGCATCAGGATCCCCAAAACAGATATTATTAGATCCATCCTTTACGTTAATCTCAACATATCCAGCTCTCAAAGGCAAGAAGTCCTTTCCGGGTTGAGGAAAGAGGTTGGAGTACGATGGAACTCGCGTGCATAGATAGAACACCGCTGCAGCTCCAATCCTCCAATGTTCTGAATGCGTTGCAACGGTAATTTATGAACGCCGAAAGCTAAAAGGCGCGTTTTCACCTCAGTACACTGTCACAATAAATCAAGTGCTAACGAATTCATTTGCAAAAGCGGTGTGCTGCTTGTATACTGAGCCAATGGATGTCTTGGCGGTTCTGTAGCAAACAGAGAGCCAGGGAAGAGAGTCGGTGCAGAGCAGAAGACTACCGCCCTAGCCTAAAGACAGTCAGTGATGACAGTGGACCGAATAGGCTGCTTCAGGTAGGTGGGACCCAATAATGATGTCTATTCAGTCCCGTCCGTCACGTTGGTGCTGACCCTCGGAGCTCCTCACTGAGTGGTCACATTGATGCTCCTGGCTGCAGAATGGTTGAGATGACATCCAGGGACATGGCTCCTCAGCGGTTCCAGTGGTTGTCATGTCTTGTTTAGATAGAATACATGAACTGTCAAGTGTTAAAAGCGCTGCCATTTGAATCCCAGCGAGATTCTATGCAATTTGCTGCTCGGGGGAAAAACGGTTGCCTGCTGCTACAAGCCGTTGAGTTCTTGAACCGCGATGTTGCTTCAGGGGCTAGCTGGTGCACTCGCTCACTAACCGCTACATCACGACTTCCGACACCGTGCGCGAGTCATCTCTGGTGGGGATGTAGAGGTGGGTGAGTCCGGTATAGGGAGGGAGAGAGTGACGCGTGCACCTGATTCTTGGGATAATTCTGGTGTAGAATAAAATGAGGAGCTTCTCGTCTGTTCACTTCCCAATCCCACTTTGTAGGATAACGGTGTTTTACCGGCTGGATTGGCGGCTACGCGGCGACCTGAGCGTCAGTCACGTTGCGCAATACGTGCTGCGCTGCTACAGAGACCAAGCGGAACTGCAACCGGTCTCTCGCTACGTCAAGGAGTGCGTGACTTCCAGCCCTCATCTGTATGGAAGGTACGCGCAGTGTCGGGCGAGGCGTGTGTGTGAGCGCAGCTGCTGGATTGAGAGAGAGAGAGAGAGAGACTCATTGGGATTCAGTAGAGATAACTGACCACTACAATCAACAGCAAACACCTCGAGATGACAGGTCATATTCCAACATGTCTATTCCCTTCTCTATAGTGAAAGCTCTTTCTTTGATTGTAGCCTACATCAGGTGATTGGCAGTACAGAAGGGCTACTGATGTAACTTTCAGAATTGTCATGGGTGTACAGGGGTCTCAAACGAGAACTATTCATGCTACATCACCCTACTTTTCTGATGCAAAGAAGCAAGAGGAGAAGACCGCAGCCCCAAAACACCCGAATCCACACTGGTGCGTGCACTCACGCACGTTTTCACGCTCTCTCTCTCTCTCTCTCTCTCTCTCTCTCTCTCTCTCTCTCTCTCTCTCTCTCTCTCTCTCTCTCTCTCTCTCTCTCACACACGTCTTGAGGGTGATGGAGCATGAAGAAGCTTGCTATAAAAGTTTGTGTTCCCAGGCCTTGGCTATGTTTGTTTTTCTTTTTAACCTAAGTCTGTCATCTGACTATACCGACACTCCAAAGGGATAGGCCTATTGTAAAGAAGACGAATGTGGCACACCATTATGCTAATCAGAGTCTAGTATGAATACATTTATTCTAACAACTGATGCCATAATGATGTGCTGCTATTAGGCTATATCTGTCATTTTGGGTCAGTATGCTGATGTGAGTTACACTATTAATTTTCGAAAACACCGCAACTGGTGGTGGGTTACAAATAGGCTACGAGTCTCTCCAGATCATCGATGGAGAGCAAAATGAATGTGTGTTGATGGAGAGAGACGTGTCACCCCTTGGTGAAACTGAGACCATAGACGTTATGTAAGCAGCGCCCTCTAATGGCCATAAATTGACTACAACTTGGACGTAAGATAATGACCACATCTGTCTGTGTGAGATGCGTTCTTTCCATTTAAATAGTCAGAGACAGCATTTCCTCGAGAAAGGGCTTAGGGCTGAAACTTCGACTAGAAACAGTCTCAACTACAGTATATTCCCCGTCTCTCTCTTGTTGTTTAACAAGATCAGCTTTTAAACCATAATTATTTTCTCTTTCATGAGACATTGACAGTTGTTTGCATCACCTCTTCTTTTGTTATGTTGTTTTGCTCTAAAAGTATCTTTATTATTATTATTACAATTTTCACTCGGTTTTTAGGGGGATAAATAAGAGGATTAATATCATGTATTGTACATTAAATCACATTTACAGTATCAGTCAAAAGTTTGGACACACATACGCATTCCAGGGTTTTTCCTTTAGTTTTGACTATTTTCTACATTGTAGAATAATAGTGAAGACATCAAAACTATGAAACAACCCATATGGAATCATGTAGTAACCAAAAAAGTGTTAAACAAATCAAAATATACTTTATATTTGAGATGACATTGGTCATCCTAATATTTATAACTCCATTGTTTTACTTTAGATTTGTGTGTATTGTTGTGAATGTTGGTGCTAGGAACACAAACATTTCGCTACATCCGCAATAACATCTGCTAAAATGTGTTTGTGACCAATAAAATTTGACATTTCGATAGTCACCTTAACATCTTCAAATCACTTCTAGTTCTGGGGTAAACCCTTCAACAGGTCAGTGATTAGGGCTAATCGCACACGTTAATTAAGCACTCAGTAGTTTATTATGCAAAGGCCATTACAGAAACGGACTATGATATAGCCTACTGTGTGATAAATGTACAATGTTGAGGAGAGCTCAGATGAGTTGATGAAATGGTCTGATTTAAAATGGAAGAATTAATTTTGAATTCAGTACGAATATAAGTAATTATACCAATCTATGAATTTGATATTAAAGTGGTGCCCCGTCGAGATAGTCACGGTGTGGAACACAGGCAAGATAAGGAGGGGAACTTTTTTACTCGTTCTTATTTTTCAAGTGATCATTTGTTTTGTTTTATCTCAACAAGGCCTCTTGAGCAGAAGTGTCTGTTGTCATTATGTCATCTAAAGTCTCCATCTGTTTGTGTGTGCGTGCGCGTGCGTGTGTGTGTGTGTGTAAAAGCCTATATGACGTGTTTGCCTATTTGAGTTTGATATTAATACCCCATCTGTTAGCTGCTGATCATTTTGTCTTCTGTATGTACCCTTGAATTATCCATCCAATATGGACTCCTTCTCTGGGAGGCCACAAGGGACTGCAGACTTTTACTCCCCATCTGTCTACTGTTGAGCAGTCTCCCTCCAGGTCCACTCACTCCTCTTCCCCAGTGAACCATAATGGATTATTTCATATCCAACATGTCCACCCAGCCCCACTCATAATGCCCATACGAGATGGATGGAGCTGCAGCTGAATAATACTGGGGATGGGAACTCAGTGGAGAGTGCTTCCATGTCCATTTAACATCATCTAAAGGCCCATAGACATGATGGCTTGTCCCTGGAGAGTCCCAGTGCAGGCTGTATTGGATTTTAATGGAGATATGAGGCTGTAAGGCACAGACATAGGCGATATCTTAGGGTTTGGAGAGATAATTGTGTTTTCTTTTTATACACTGGGGCACGATATAAAGTTTATTCTTATGTTTGTAGCAGATGGCTAGCTTATTGCTGGCTTATGGTCAAATAAGTAAGTAAGATGGCGCCGGAGAAGAAGGCAGACGTTTTACGTGCCCCCAACCGATTGTGTTTTTTTGTTTGTTTATTTGCGTTGTTTGTAACTTATTTTGTACATAATGTTGCTGCTACCGAAAATGACTTCTGGACATCAGGACTGCAATTATTCACCACGGACTGGCAGAATACTGTTTTTCCTTTAACGAGTCTGATGAGGCCGACGCGAACGATATACTGCTTTCCTTCGGAACAGGCCCAGATCCCTATGATTTGCATGAAGAGGAGGTAGAGAAAAAGGATCTGGAGGGCGGGCTGCCTTCTGAGAATTCGTAGGCGATCAAATACACCCCCACATTCTTCCATTCTGCTACAATCTTTGGACATTAAACGTACAATCTTTGGACAATAAAATAAATGACCTACGCGGAAGATTAAACGACCAATGAGACATTCAAAACTGTAATATCTTATGCTTCACGCAGACGTGGCTGAACGACGACACTATCAACATACAGCTGGCTGGTTATATGCTGCACCGGCAGGATAGAACAGAGGCATCTGGTAAGACAAGGGGCGGCGGACTATGTCTTTTTGTAAATAACAGCTGGTGCACGATATCTAAGGAAGTCTCGAGCTGTTGCTCGCCTGAGGTAGAGTATCTCATGATAAACTGTAGACCACACTACCTACCTAGAGAGTTTTCATCTGTAATGGATGGAGGGAAACTTAAATCTGTTTTACCAAATTTCTATCAGCATGTTAAATGTGCAACCAGAGGGAAAAAACAGTTTGTGGTGGTAAATAGACTGCTACGAATAATATAGATGAGAACACTCTTGGTAGGAAGTGTGGTCTAGAGCTTATCATGAGGAACTCTACCTGAGGCGAGCAATACCTCGAGACTTCTTTAACATTAGACATTGCGCACCAGCAGTTATTGACAAATAGCCCCTCGTCTTACCAGAATTAGCTAATCTGTCCTGGTGATACACAGAAAAACCAGCCAGCTCTATATTATCCGTGTCGTCGTTCAGCCACGACTCGTGAAACATAAGATATTACAGTTTTTATTGTCCCGTTGGTAGGATAGTCTCAACCGCACTTCATCAAGTTAGGTTTTTTCCAGTGATTGCACGTTGGACATTAAAACCGATGGAAATGTCGATTTACTCACTCGACTATGAATCTTAATTTGGACCTGTTCTCCAGAAAGCAGTATATCCTTTGCGTCGAACTCATTAAAGAAAAAAATCTTTGTCCAGTTCGAGGTGAGTAATCGCTGTGCTGATGTCCAGAAGCTATTTTCGGTCATAAGAGACTTTAGCAGCAACTTTATGTACATAATAAGTTTGAAACAATGCGGAAAAAATTAATAAATTGCACAGTTGGATAGGCGCCATTCAGATTAGCCAGAGAACTAACGTTAGCTAGCTAGCAAATCTTTCCTTGACAATCATTCTCCACCACAAACCACCTCTCTACTTACAAATGTAAATCAGAAATGCAGGAGTATGGGGACTCCAAATCCTTTCAAAGTTTTGTATGTACATTTCGAGAAACTGTCGTTAGTTTCAGCTGTGTTTTAGTGTAGCCTATGTTCGAGAAATACAGGCGAGGCATTTTCTAGGAGCGAGGCACAGATTCCAATCCAAGTTTTTTTAGCTGGAGCTGATATGCTTACCTACTTATTTAGCTATTAAAATAAAAGTACTGCATGCATTGTTATTTGCTAAAAGCTTTAAGGGAAAAAAGAATACAAATATTTTCAGGGTCAATTTCAGGTGCAATAATTTTGGACTTATTATTGGTGAAAAATAAATGCGATACAAATAGGGTTTTGTCAATTCTGAAAACACGTTCAGTTAGTCATAATAGAATATCAAAGTTGCATTCGGTGGAACAGAAGAAAATCTGCAGCACTATAAACAGTGCAACTAGCTAACACAGACAAAAAATACCATTAGAAGCCAACACACACAGTAAGCTACTATATATCATTAATTCAACCACCATTATTTCAGTGTACTGTAGTTTTATTGCATTTTAACGGCAGTGAATTTTTGTAAGGGTGTACTTTATTATTGTGAACGTTTATCTTACATGCTGGTAGCCTAGCACAAATGTTATTGAAGTGAATGTGCCCTTTTCAATTGGGTGGACTGCAACTACGGAAACCACTGCCCAAGCCTATAGTAAAAGCAAAAACATTTATAGCATTGGAGATTCCCTAAACCTCTAATAACTAAAGGACCACAGAGACTCTCACACATTTGAGCTTTTAATGACCTAGAAAATTCGATGACTTGGAGGTGAAATATATCACATTTCTTTGTTTAAAAAATGGGTATTTCATCACCTGCTGAATAAAAACCTCAACGGCCCTATTTCTCAAAAGGTTGGGCCGGATAAACTGAAGTGAGTCAGAGCCTGAAGTAATATGATTCTGCCAGAAGGAGCTTGGCCCGCATGAAGCCCCCTGAGTCCGAGTCCATGCCGAGTCTCCCGAGTTTTAAACGGAAAAGACCCGAGCTCAGGGCGTTGACTGGGTACAGTATGCCATGAGATCCTAACACGCTTTAGTGCGCTCTGCCAGCTGTTGTTTGCCAACTGTTTGCCAAGCTGAATCATGCAAACCCTGCTGAGAAAGAACGTTACTCCTATTTTAATCATTGTAATGATTCTAGTGTCTTACAGTATATCCAAATGGGTGCATGGCCCACGAACACTAGGCACATATTTATATAGATTGGTGTCTATTAATTGAGTAGCAACCAAAATAAGACACATTTTTCATGACATCAATAAGACATCATGAAAAAGACGTGTTAATCTGGTTGTGATCTGGTAATAAGACATCCCGACCAGATTTCAACCAGAAAAATAAGTCTTAATCACATTGTATGCCCACTGGGAAGAGAGTCTTTGTTTGACGCCCACCGGGGGAGTTGTGAGAGAAGCACGATGACAGAGTCCCCAAACCCTGCGATTCAAAGCAGCACTTTGATGGCTCAAACACTCTGCAATTACCTTTCGCTTCTATAGGAGACATATTTAGCATAGAGACACCAAGGCTTTTAGGCCCATATGAAGTGGAATGGTTAGGCAGGGCTCCTCGGAGGTGCTGCATGTTTTTTTAGGAATTTACTGGAAATGTGGTGATTTGTACATGGCTTAATGCATGAGGCAACTCAGAATGCTTAGAACTCTGGAGAATCATAGGACAGGCCTGAAAGTTCCACAGCGGGTCTTTAGGGAGGAAGGAAGGTTCTGTCAGTAGAAATAGGTCACCTTGACAGAAAGAACAGGGGGATTTGGGTGGAAAAAAGTTAACTCTGCACTTGATTTAGTTGGCGTCTATGGAGCGAGCTGAGCATCAGTCACGTTGCGCAACACGTGCTGTATTCACTGAGATATAATAAGAACTAGGACTGCCTCCAAGATGGCTGACCTTTGTTTTCAATGTAATCTATTCACGTTCGCATACGCCGTTTCGTGGTTGCTGACATCTTTCTTACTGGGATTACTCCGCCTGCGCACTAGCACTCAGTGCACACTGGACAGACATGCCCCAGGACTCTGACAGAGCACACGGACTGCTAAACAAGCTTACCGGAATGTCCCCTGGCTAGATGCGGTCATCTCAGAGCATGAATATAACATTTTAATATCTTCGGATGTGAGTGAGGGAAAAAATAAATGATGTTTTGGGCACAAAGGTGATGACTAAAGTGTCTCATTATGAATTTTCAAATTTGACTTTTCTATGGGGCCGTCAATCAATTAAACTGCAGTACCGAAGCAATACTGTAGGTGCAGTCAAAGCGTGCTTCCAGACTGGAACCCTGGCTCCTTCTTTGCACTTCTACACCTCATCTGTATGGAAGGCTACGCTCAGCATCGGGTGAGGCATGTGTGTGAGCGCAGCTGCTGGATTGAGAGAGAGAGAAAGAGAGATACTCATTGGGATTCAGGAGAGATAACTGACCACTGCAATCAACAGCGAACACCTCGAGATGACCAGTCATATTCCAACATATCTATTCCCTTCTCTATAGTGAAAGCTCTTTCTTTGATTGTAGCCTACATCAGGTGATTGGCAGTACAAAAGTGCTACTGATGTAACTTTCAGAATTGTCTTGGGTGTACAGGGGTCTCAAACGAGAACTATTCATGCTACATCACCCTACTTTTCTGATGCAAAGAGGCAGGAGGAGAAAACCACAGCCCCAAAACACCTGCATGCATGTTGCACGTTCTCACACCAGGGAGTCTTTCAAGATTGATGTCGAAATTTGATGTCTATCCATGTCCTGAGGACTTCGGGAAATGCCTTCAAAACCGGACACAGTGAGCACTTTTGCCATCAAGTAGGCTAGGGTGGTTTGGACAGGGGTGGTGGATGGGTGTAATCCCAAGACTCTGGATCAGAAGGTTGCGCGTTCGATGCCAGTCGTTAACCCTTATCTTAACCATTCAGAATAAGTGCATTCATGTTTTAACCCTAACCCCATGTTACGAGAACGTGGATGAACGTCTAATTCTGCAGAGAATGTGAATGATTACATACTCACGTTTTCACTCTCACACACACACTTTAGGATGATGGAACATGAAGACGCTTGCCATAAAATGTTGTGTTCCCAGACCTTGGCTATGTTTAGTTTTTCTTTTTAAACTAAACCTGTCATCTGACTATACCGACACTCCAAAGGGATAGGCCTATTGTAAAGAAGACGAATGTGGCATACCATTATGCTAATCAGAGTCTACTATGAATACATGTATTCTAACAACTGATGCCATAATGATGTTCTGCTATTAGGCTATATCTGTCATTTGGGGTCAGTATGCTGATGTGAGTTACACTCAGGGAAGAAAGTAAATGTAATTTACCTCCCAAAAAAATGTATGGGCCTAATCATAGAATCACAAATAGAATCCATATTAATTACACAGGATCTCTGTGGGTGTAATGAACATGATGGGAGACAGAGAGTTGGTTTCAAGCGCAGGGGCGCAGCAGGTGTTTATTTGTAAAAGAGGAGGCAGGTAGCTGGGTCCAGGGGCAGGTAGAAGGTCATACACAGGGGGTCCAAAGGGCAACAGTACAGGCAGGGAAAAGGCTAGTAACATAGTCCGGGAGATCAGGCAATAGGTAGATAACAGGAAATCCGATAGTACAGGCAGGGAATAGGCAAAAATCGTCTTTAGTGAGGCAGGCCAAAACTATCATACATGGGAGGATTAAATTACATGAAAAACAGAGCTCCGACTAGAAGTATGTCACAAATACCTCACAATGATGGTGTGCAAAGAACTGAACTAAATAGTGTGTGATAATGACATACAGGTGTGTGAACAGGTGATCAGAATTCAGGTGATTGGGATCTGGAGAGTGAGCTGCGTTCAGGGGATCTACGTGTTTGAGAGTGTGAGTTGGAAGCAGACGTTACAGTGGGCCTATTCGTAAACATTTGTCATTTAACTTTTAAAATATATTACCTTTTATTGTGGCATAAACACAACCAGTCTGATTGTTAAACAATCACTTCAAAGGGCCTCTTTACTAGGCTACCCGTGCATGTTCATCCACTCGCAACATATTTCCAGCCTCCAAACAAAGTGGTGAATGGAAAGAGACATCTTTTAAACAAAACACCAAAAAGTGTAATGACATTTGGCGATTGTCATTAGGTGAAAATGTATATCACCCGTTTTCAAGTCCATTCGCAAATTCTTCATGCCTCTGACACGCGGTATTGATAAATATTGGTATAATAATCTGCAGTTTTATTTTGTTTTAATTATTGTGATAGGCTCATGTTTAACCGGTACGGCATACCCCCACTATTTATTTTGCCCTTACTTTCCACCCTGGCATAGTATTCATTAGACGCTGTATCTCCCGCGTGCTAGCGTAGTAATGACTACCCCGCGGCTTCCCTGTTCCATCTGTTGCTGTTCACCGGACCCTATGATCACTTGGCTACATAGCTGATGCCTGCTGGACTGTTCATTCATCACGGTACTCCATTTTGTTTATTTTCTTGTTTATCTGTCGGCCACAGCCTTGAACTCAGGCTCATCGCCAGCCATTTTACCTGTTGTTGTTGTCTTAGCTGATTAGCTGTTGTTGTCTTACCCAAGCTCTCCCAATCAACACCTGTGATTGTTTTATGCCTCGCTTTATGTCTCTCTCAAATGTCAATATGCCTCTCTCAAATGTCAATATGCCTTGTATACTGTTGTTTAGGATAGTTATCATTGTTTTAGTTTACTGCGGAGCCCCTAGTCCCACTCAACATGCCTCAGATACCTCCTTTGTCCCACCTCCCACACATGCGGTGACTTAACCCAGCATAACTAGCACGTCCAGAGATGCAACCTCTCTTATCATCACTCAGTGCCTGGGTTTACCTCCACTGTACCCGCACCCAACCATACCCCTGTCTGTACATTATGCCCTGAATCTATTCTACCACGCCCAGAAATCTGCTCCTTTTATTCTTTGTCCCCAACGCACTAGATGACCAGTTTTAAAAGCCTTTAGCCGTACCCTCATCCTACTGTTCCTCGGGTGATGTGGAGGTTAACCCAGGCCCTCCGTGTCTCCAGGCACTCTCATTTGTTGACTTCTGTAACCGAAAAAGCCTTGGTTTCATGCATGTTAACATCAGAAGCCTCCTCCCTAAGTTTGTTTTACCCACTGCTTTAGTACACTCAGCCAACACTGATGTGTTTGCCGTGTCTGAATCCTGGCTTAGGAAGGCCACCAAAAATATATCATATATCACTCCAGTGTTAATCTGCTAAATTGTAATTACTTCGCTACAATGGCCTATTTATTGCCTTACCTCCTCACCCCATTTGCACATTTGCACGCCATTTGCACACACTCTGTGATAGACTTTCTTTTTTTTCTATTGTGTTATTGACTGTACGCTTGTTCATTCCATGTGTAACTGTTTGTGTCGCACTGCTTTGCTTTGTCTTAGTTGTAAGTGAGAACCTGTTCTCAACTAGCTTACCTGGTTAAATAAAGGTAAAAAAATATATATATATATTTTCAAAAACATTGCGATTTTAGTTCGTTTAGTTGGTTTATGCTGGTCTTTAGGGGTGAAGGAAGGGTCTCTCAGTAAAAATAGGTCGCCTCAACAGAAAGAACAACGGTATTTGGGTGGAAAAAAGTTAGAACACAACACCTGATTTTGTTGTGTGGTGTTGTGGTACATTTTTGGGCACAGCCATAGCTTACTTAGCCTGACAGCCAGATCTGCTTTTGAGAGTTGTCTGCACCACAATAAAACTGTGTTAGCCCACTTTGCTCAAGCACACAGGAACTAAGTCAAATCTTCAGGTCTCAGGCAAGGTTACTTATATTGACTTATATACAGACATTGACTAAGCAGTGTGGCTCAGTTGGTAGAGCATGGCACATGCAACTTACTTGTATCTTCTTGATTGTGAGTTTGATTCCCGGTGACACCACCTATACAAAACATACAAAACATGACTCTGAGTCGCTTTGGATAAAAGTGTCTGCTGAATGGCAGATATTATTATTATATTAATGAAAACTCAATGATAACTTTGTGTAAGTGCAGTACTCCATCGGAATCAAAAGCACTGTGGGCGCTCTCATGTCAAGTTTCACTCAAACGCTCTGTGATGATGATGATGCTCGGAAAACAATGAACAAACAAATATACAGTCAAATATTTGGACACACCTACTCATTCCGTTTTTTTTTTTTTTTTTACTATTATAGAATAATAGTGAAAACATAAAAAATATGTAATAACACATATGGAATCATGTAGTAACCAAAAAAGTGTTAAACAAATCAAAATATATTTAATATTTGAGATTCTTGAAAGTAGCCACCCTTTGCCTTGATGACAGCTTTACACACTCTTGTTCATCTGTGGAATTTCTTTCCTTCTTAATACATTTGAGCCAATCAGTTGTGTTGTGACAAGGTAGGGATAGTATACAGAAGATAGTCCTATTTGGACCAAGTCCATATTATGCCTGTCACGTCCAGGCCTGAGAAGACAGGCTGGAGTGTTTAGTTTTGTTTTGGTGTAAGGTTTTTTCTGTTCTAGGTTATATATTTCTATGTTGGGGTAATGGTTCCCAATTAGAGGCAGCTGAGTGTCATTACCTCTAATTGGGAACCATATATATGTTTGTAGTTTTCATTAGGGGTTTGTGGGTTATTGTTTGTACATAGCTTCGTTCGTTCGTTCGTTCGTTCGTTCGTTCGTTCGTTCGTTCGTTCGTTCGTTCGTTCGTAATGTTTTCATGCGTTTTGACTCAGTTACGTGTATTAAATAAAGCATGTATACTGGATACCTCGCTGCGCCTTGGTCTGTCCCTCACGGAGATCGTGACAATGCCAAGAACAGCTCAAATAAGCAAAGAGAAACGACAGACCATCATTATTTCAAGACATGAAGGTCAGTCAATTCAGGAAAATTTCAAGAACTTTGAAAGTTTCTTCAAGTTGAGTCACAAAAACAATCACGCGCTATGATGAAACTGGCTCTCATGAGGACCGCTAAAGGAAAGGAAGACCCAGAGTTACCTCTGCTGCAGAGGATAAGTTCATTAGAGTTAACTGCACCTCAGATTGCAGCCCAAATAAATGCTTCACAGAGTTCAAGTAACACACATCTCAACATCAACTGTTCAGAGGAGACTGCGTGAATCAAGCCTTCATGGTCGAATTGCTGCAAAGAAACCACTACTAAAGAACACCAATAAGAAAATAGTCTTGCTTGGGCCAAGAAACACGAGCAATGGACATTAGACTGGTGGAAATCTGTCCTTTGGTCTGATGAGTCCAAATTTGAGATGTTTGGTTCCTACCACGTGTCCTTGTGAGACGCAGAGTAGGTGAAAGTATTATCTCTGCATGTGTGGTTCCCACCGTGAAGCATAGAGAAGGAGGTGTGAGGGTGTGGGGGTGCTTTTCTGGTGACACTGTCTGTCATTTATTTCGAACTCAAGGCACACTTAACCAGCATGGCTACCACAACATTCTGCAGCTATACGCTATCCCACCTGGTTTGCGGCTTGGTGGGGCTATCATTTGATTTTCAACAGGACAATGACCCAACACACCTCCAGGTTGTGTAAGGGCTATTTGACCAAGAAGGAGAGTGATGGAGTGCTACATCAGATGACCTGGCCTCCACAATTACCCGACCTTAACCCAATTGAGATGGTTTGGGATGATTTGGACCGCAGAATGAAGGAAAAGCAGCCAACAAGTGCTCAACATATGTGGGAACTCCTTTAAGACTGTTGGAAAGCATTCCAGGTGAAGGTGGTTGAGAGAATGCCTAGAGCGTGAAAAGCTGTCATCAAGGCAAATTGGTGGCTACTTGGAAGAATCTAAAATCTAAAATATATTTTAATTTGTGTTATTTCATAGTTTTGATGTCTTCACTATTATTCTACAATGTAGAAAATATTACAAATAAATAAAAACCCTTGATTGAGTAGGTGTGTGCAAACTTTTGACTGGTAATGTACGTTCATTGCCTGACTACCCAGGCTCCGGCCTAACGCTACGCCTCGCTGACGGATGGTAGTTTCTTCTCTGCAATGAGTCTGGATCTGAGTACTCAACCGACCTTTCACCAAATGTGAACACGTTGGGGCCGTCTGATTGGTCCAGAAACTGATGGGTTGGGCCTTATCCCGAACACACATGGGTAAAGCGTTGGTTTGACAGTTGGTCATTGGCTTTGATGCTCTGATTGGTTAGAGATGATCCAATTGCCGATGACTTTGTTTTGTACAACACCTCTTATTTTGACGTCACCTCAAACGACTTCAAAGATGGCAGAGCACGACAGAGTGGCGGAAGAATTTAGTGTGAGTTGTCAGGCTACTACTTTCAGGCTATGCATTTGTATTCTATGCTCTCACCACTCAGAGTGTGGTAGCATCACTGGCAGCCCTCATATACTTACCTTGTGTTTTCCCCCATGCTGTGAGACTGAGAGGCATGCCTGTGCCTGACTTTAGAAACTAAAGAAGTGTTATGATAGGCTTGATGTGTGTGTCTTTTCTACAAATGTTACCCCGACACACACACGTCTCTCTCCCTCACTCTCTCTCCCTCCCCTGATAGGTTTTCAGTCACCCCCTTTCTCACTCTTTCTCTCCCCAATATCAGTCGCTAACCCCCCAGCCCCGTCTTCTCTCTATCTCTCCAACCTGGTAAGCGTTTCAGACACACTCAGTATTCATGTCAGCAGAGGACCTGTCAGCAGCATTTACACACATAACCATGGTGAAAAGAGGTAGGTTGAGGTAGAATGATGTGCAGTGGTTCATGGCAGTCAGTATCAAGATGCCGACAGAATCCAAATGGTAGGCCCCTTTGTGATAGCCCCACTGAGATATGGGCTTGGTCTCAGGGGCACACTGAATTGTCAATGGATTCAATAAGTCGTTGAAATAAGTGGCAGACCGACTCGGAGGCAATATAGTGCAAAGTTCTCGGTACAGTCAAAGTTATACTTGTCTTCGCAGACTCCAGTGAAGTACTGAGAAGTGTTGTAGCAGAAACTGATATGATATCTACATTAATCACGGTGCTACATTAGCACAAAATAATGACAACTTCTTTCATTCATATGATGTCAATAATCCGTTAGTTAAGCCCCGACTAATGCGTTCATGACGCCAAGGACCTACTGAAGTGGTAAGATAACAACAACACCTGAAGATTGGGTGACCTGTTGATTCATTACATCCCAAGTGTTTCAGTTTGACTCAGCAGATTGATTCTGTCCCATGTGATTCAGTTTGACTCAGCAGATTTATTCTGTCTCGTGTGATTTGATCAGCTTAGTATGGCACATTTATTCAAGTTGCAAAATAGATAATTTATGAGGTCAAATATTATTTTGTGGAGGAAATTACTATAGCCCTAATCTATAGGAAATCTATATGCAAACAGACACAATAAAGTTCACCTCAAATGGAGACGACTGTCCTGTAAAAAAATAAATATGAATAACTTACTGTTGTACTTGCCTTTCTTGCACTTTCACTGGTATTTTCTTACTTGCTTTATTGAGGAAAGTTCCTACTTGCAATGACTGTTATATGTGGTTGTTTTATCTACCTTTGTTGAATGCAGTGACTGTAAGTCACTCTGGATAAGATTGTCTGCTAAATGACCAAAATATAAATGTCATATTTTTCTGAGTAATATGTTTCGCTAGCCAGTCTTTATATTTATTCTTTAGTGGAAAGACTCCCATCATAGGACAGACAGGTTAGGTCAACAGTTAGCCTGCCTGACGTTGTCCTTGACTGCTCTGGAACAGGGGAAATAAATCTACTGCATCTCTCATTCAGAACACACCACCTTCCTCTAGTGAAGACAGGCAGTAAATTAGATTAGTGAACAACTCCACTTTAAATTGCAAGTAGCTTAGAGCTGCAGAGTAAATGGAAATCCTCATTGGTAGCCTAGTCTTTGTTTAAAAGTAAACTTTTAAAACTTTTAAACCGTCAGTCGTCGTCGTCGTATCTGGGCAAGCTCTGGTTGCATTTTGAGTAAATTACATACAATATTTTGTCTTAAGCAAACAATTCCTTAAACCCGTTACTGATGTTTGTTTGTGTATCTGTGCGAAATGTCGGAATTGATGTTGTTAATAGAAAAACTGAAACCCCTAGACCAGGGATATTCGTTTGCATAGTAATGATTTGTAATATTTACGGCAGACATTGTGTGTGATTCTGGCGTGAATGGTGTGATTGTGAAAATGAGCTATTTTCTAAAGCCTTATTGAGTCTAGTAGCAATAGCAGAAAGCAAAGAAGCATGGGGTAAAGCTGTGTACGTGGATGACATATAAATGCTTCTTCATTCTATCAGGACAGAGCTTTCCATAGATATCCATATTGTACACCCATTGAAATATAAAATATAGGCCCACAAACACTTTCAGCTGAGCTGTGAGCAAACACATTAATTATTTATGAAGGATGAATATTGCATATTGGTCAGAAAATTGTTGTTTCGTCTGCATCATATGCCAACAAGATTGGATTTACATGACTAGATATTTACCTCCGCAGAGCAAAGAATTCTAATTATATATAATAATATATACTATGGACTTGGTACTACGGAAGTGATCTGAGTTAAACTAGCTCAAACCCCGAAGAGGAGAATCTGGGAAAACAGCTGTGACTATACATGTCTATAGGATGGATATATTGTTTAGGCTGGATATTTAATTGGTGAATTTTGTGTGGGGTATTGTGCACAATGTATTTCAATGTAACATGCTGTTATGTTTAGCCATTACACCACCAATAAAGTTCCCTCAGGAAAAAGTTATTCTAAAGCCAGATTCGAAAGTACATCAATTGTTTATCTTCTAGGTAGAACACCAACACCACCAACACAATATCACACTCAATTTGTGCAAATATGTACAAAAAGTGTTTAATCAGATGTTTTTGTGTGGCTTAATTCATGTGAAAATACCCCCCAAAAATTCGACTTAATTTCTAGGAAAAGACAAAAAATGTTGTGCTAATTTATTCATAGGAAGAAAAACAATTTGGAGGTCAAACTTCAGAACAATCTTTTGAAAGTTATTGGAGCAATGCATTTTGGGCACTGGTGTTCTACAATTACTTTTTTTGTGTCCCACATTTATTTATATAACACACAAACGTGTTAACAACCCAACATTGTTTATCAACCAGGTTGTCACCAAAATACTTATAATATAATAGTAGCCTTACGTTTTAATTTTTTTTATTAATGCAATGCTGTTTTCTGTGCTTGTTTTTGCTTAATACTTTGGGATCTCTGATTTTATGAGGGTTGCCAGATTGGAGTAAAAAGCTGTATTTGTCTGTTTTTTTTGTGGCACCGATGAAGGTTTTTGATTTGGGAATGTGGATACATTTTCATGATGGGAAATTAATAAATCAATAAATGTGGGGAAACAGGAGACCTACAAAAAAATCTGTTTGATTTAAATTCCCGTGGTGCAACTTGTAACTATAACGATTCTGGACTATGATCAATTAAGCCATATCAATGCAGTTGAACAGGTTCATGTAAAATAATGAATTATGTTGGCTTACTCTTATGACACTTCCAAGGCCGTTTCATGATGATTATTACGTTGTGTCAATCACATTAGATATATATATATATTACAGAATTGTAGACCTACTGCCTCTGCCAAGAGGCCTACTAGGCTTCCATGGCAACGTCCATTAGCATTGCAATGAATGAATCCCTATTGCAGCTTTCACTTTCTTCCACTACATTGGTGGCAGTGTTTGGATCACATCCAGCTCACATCTAGTTATGTGATCTAGTGATCCCAGTCCATGTGATCGAAGCAATCTTGAAGTGTGGAATCCGATTGGTCAGACCAGTGTTGGATAGACCTGAGCACAGGTGTTTCCTTTTTTAGTTTTTAGCATACACCCCCGCCCTTCTTCTTACCAGAGAGATATTTGTTTCTGTTGCCGTGATGCATGAAGAAATCGGTGGCTGTACCGGCTCTGACAACATATCCCGAGTGAGCCATGTTTCCGTGAAACAGAGAATGTTACAATCTCTGATGTCTCTCGGGAAGGAAACTTGTGCTCTAATTTCGTCCGCCTTGTTATCTAGAGATTGGACATTGGCGAGTAATATGCTCGGAAGCGGTGGATGGTATGCTCGCCGAGTCTGACCAGTAGACCGCTCCGTCTGCCTCTCCTACGACGACCGCATTGTTTTGGGTCGGCCAGGGTGGAGGTCCGAACAAAGGATCCACTTTGGGAAAGACGTATTCCTGGTTGTAATGTTGGTAAGTTGACATCGCTTTTATATCCAATAGTTCTTCCCGGCTGTATGTAATAACACTTGAGATTTTCTGGGCTAACAATGTAGGAAATAATACATAAAAAAAACGAATAACTGCATAGTTTCCTAAGGACCTGAAGCGAGGCGGCCGTTTCTGTCGGCACGCCAGACAATAACATTGATGTATACGTTGACTCAGTGAGCGAGTTTATTAGCAAGTGCATCGGAGATGTCGTACCCACTGTGACTATTAAAACCTTTCCTAACCGGCAACCGTGGCTTGATGGCAGCATTCGCGCAAAACTGAAAGCGTGAACCACCGCTTTTAATCATGGCAAGGCGACCGAATACAAACAGTGCAGCTATTCCCTCTGCAAGGCAATCAAACAAGCAAAGTGTCAGTATAGAGACAAAGTAGAGTTGCAATTCAACGGCTCAAACATGAGACGTATGTGGCAGGGTCTACAGTCAATCATGGATTACAAAAAGAAAACCAGCCCCGTTGCAGACATTGACGTCTTGCTCCCAGACAAATTAAACAACTTCTTCGCTCGCTTTGAGGATAATACAGTGCCACTGACACGGTCCGCTACCAAAGCCTGTGGGCTCTCCTTCTCCGTGGCCAACGTGAGTAAAGCATTTAACTACTTAGGGAGTGGTGGGACGCCAAATTCAAAATCCAAAAGTTGAATTATTAAACATTCATCAATATACAAGTGTTGCATAGTCATCAAAAGCTCTGCTTCTTGGCAATATCACAGCGTTGTCAGATTTCAAAAAGGCTTTACGGCAAAAGCACAACATTTGATTGTTTGAGGGTAGCACCTCCAATATTTTAAACATTAGCATAAATTCATAAACCATCGCGGTTCACACATTTCACAGCGAAAACAAATCCCTTACCTTTTGAAGAACTTCTGCTGAGGGCATCCCAAGAGTCCAACGAAGACATCCAATGGTTCTTTTGTTAGAAAAAGTCATTTATTATATCCATAAATCTCCGTTTGGTTGGCGCATTCATAAAATATATACAGCGTCCACTCGCCCATTGAACCGTGAAGAGAACGCGTTCAACCTATACCTATACACTTGTCCAAGAACAATCAAACATCATTGATAATGTATCCTTAGGAACACTTTTGTGTATATTTACTATAATATTTCAACCGGATTATAAACTGGACGATAGGAAAGGAAACACAGCGCGCGCGAGCCTGTGAACGCGCATCCTCTTCTGTTTATATCCGATGACCAGTTCGGGAATTCTTCTTCTATTACCATCCAGAGCAACTATAACATCACCAAACACTGTCTAGAGACTGTTGACATCCAGTGGAAGCAATAGGTACTGCAATTTTACTCCCATATATGTCTCTTTTCAATAGGGAGGGGTTCAAAATGAGGCAATGTTTCAGGACAGAAATGTCTCTGGTTTTCGCCTGCTATATCAGTTCTGTTATACTCACAGACGTTATTTTAACACTCTTAGAAACTTCAGAGTATTTCCTATCCAATAGTACTAATTATGTGCTTATCCTAGTTTCTGGGCCTGAGTGGGAGGCATTTTACTTTGGGCACGCCAAACTCTCTAAAACCGTCACCTCGGGAGCCGCTCACCTAAGAAGTTGAACGTGTTAACCCTCGCAAGGCTGCCGGCCAAGACGCCATCCCTAGCCGCATCCTCAGAGCGTGCGCAGACCAGCTGGCTGGTGTGTTGACGTACATATTCAATCAAAATCCCTATCCCAGTCTGCGGTCCCCACACGCTTCAAGATGGCCACCATTGTTCCTGTTCCCAAGAAAGCTAAGGTAACTGAACTAAATTACTATCGCCCCGTTGCACTCACTTCTGTCATCATGAAGTGCTTTGAGGGACTAGTCAAGGATCATTTCACCTCCACCCTACCTGATACCCTAGACCCACTCCAATTTGCTTACCGCCCCAATAGGTCCACTGACGATGCAATCGCCATCACACTGCACACTGCCCTATCCCATCTGGACAAGAGGAATACATATGTAAGAATGCTGTTCATTGACTACAGCTCAGCATTCAACACCATAGTACCCTGAGTCTCGACCCTGCCCTGTGCAACTGGGTCCTGGAATTCTTGACGGGCCGCCCCCAGGTGGTGAAGGTAGGAAACAACATCTCCACCCCGCTGATCCTCAACACTGGGGCCCCACAAGGGTGCATTCTCAGCCCTCTCCTGTACTCCCTGTTCACCATTGACTGCGTGGCCTTGCACGCTTCCAACTCAATCATCAAGTTTGCAGATGACACTACAGTAGTAGGCTTGATTACCAACAACGACGAGGTGGCCTACAGGGAGGAGGTGAGGGATCTCGGAGTGTGGTGTCAGGAAAACAACCTCTCACTCAACAACAAAACAAAGGAGATGATCGTGTACTTCAGGAAACAGCAGAGGGAGCACCCTCCCATCCACATCAACGGGACAGTAGTGGAGAAGGTGGACATTTTTAAGTTCCTCAGTAGTGGAGACAAACTGAAATGGTCCACCCACACAGGCAGTGTGTTGAAGAACAGCGCCTCTTCAACCTCAGGAGGCTGAAGAAATTTGGCTTGTCACCTAAAACACTCACAAACCTTTACAGATGCAGCAATCGAGAGCATTCTGTCAGGCTGTATCACTGCCTGGTACGGCAATTACACTGCCCTCAACCGCAAGGCTCTCCAGAGGGTAGTGCGGTCTGCACAACGCATCACCGGGGGACAAACTACCTGCCTTTCAGGACTCCTACAGCACCCAATGTCACAGGAAGGCCAAAAAGATCAACAAGGACAATAACCATCGGAGCCACTGCCTGTTCACCCCGCTATCATCCAGCAGGCGAGGTCAGTACAGGTGCATCAAAGCTGGGACCGAGAGACTGAAAAACAGCTTCTATCTCAAGGCCATCAGACTGTTAAACAGCCATCACTAACATAGAAAGGCTGCTGCCAACATACAGATTAAAATCTCTGGCCACTTAAAAAAAATTGACTTAATAAAGGTATCACTAGTCACTTTAAATAACGCCACTTTAGTAATGTTTACATATCCTACATGACTCATCTAATATGTATATACTGTACTCTATACAATCTATTGCATGTTGCCTATGCCGCACGGCCATCGCTCATCCATATATTTATATGAACATATTCTTCATCATCCTTACATTTGTTGTGACTGTGTTAGATTACTTGTTAGATATTACTGCATTGTTGGAACTAGAAGCACAAGCATTTCGCTACATTAACATCTGCTAACCATGTGTTTGTGACCAATAAAATTTGATTTGATTTGGTGAAAGCATTCTGTTTTTCAACATTGTGTTGGGTGTAATTACATTGATATAGCTAGTGAACAATGGATAAGCAACAATGGGCGTGACGGATAGAAGTGGTCACTACAGGTGTGATCAAGCCTTACATCAAAGTTGCCTGAAGCTGAATGGAATGTGCTATTCCCTGACCAGTTATTCAGCAGAAAATCCTCTGTGACTGTCCAATTTACATAAGTTAACTTATGTAGACCCAAAACAAACTCATTCTACACATTTACAAACTACCTGTGTTATTACAACCATGGTGTTCTTCTGTTACTGAAGCTTATACATCTAATAACCTGACAATGATCCACATCATCTGGGTAGACAAATAATGTGTCTTATGCAGCAAAACACAACTATCCTTTTTTTAGGATGCAAACCAGTAATATGAATCACTGTTGATCCATCCTGTTCTGATCTAATGAGATGGATGGAGAATTACCACTTTGCCCAAACTGTTATATGCCAGAGGTTGTAAATAAATACTTTTTAAGGTGATATAACTTGTATCATTATTATAGGGTTGTGAAACCCACAACTGAATGGCTTCAGACTGAACATTTCTCACTGGAAATTGCTGCTGACGTTGAACATATCTTAGGGTTAGGGTGTTTAATTCATTTCAGACTCCCTATGCCACCATTCCCAACATCTTATGTTCCATAGGTTTTAAATATACCCTTTCTATTAAGCTGATATCATTATTATAGGGCTGTGAAACCTATAGCCGAATGGCTTCAGACTGAGCATTTCTCACCATTTATTTATAGAGAGCAATTTCCGTTTTATAACAAGTAGTATATTTATTTACAGTAGTGTGTTGAATAATTATTGCTTTCTTCAGTGGAAATACAGAATATGTATAAAAATGACAAATATACCAAAAGCTAAATCAAGCAGAGATTTACGACTGTTTATCCATGTTAATCACTACTGAAACATGCAAACTACAAACATTTAACCAGTTCAAGATAATGATTGCATGACAACTAGATACAAATATTTTGTTACAAATAATTCATACAAAATTCAAGGGTTGGCTATAAGATGAGTTCAAAGAAAGTGAGTGTGTGTATATGTTTGTAAGTGTTTGTGTGTGTGTATTATGGTATCTCTATTATGGTATCTAAGTATCTCTATTTTTCTCCAATCTGGCAAAAATTTGACATAGCCTTGTATAAAATGCATTATGAAAGAAATGGTGTAGTGTACACAAAAAAGTAGAGCATTGTATTAAATGCATTATGAAGAAAATTGTGTAATGTAGGCTCACAAGGAATATGGAATGCGTTATGAATAAAATAGTGTAGGCCTATTGTTGCCCACAGGAAAAAAACAGCCTTTCTGACTACAAGTGCACCAGTATCCCAAAGTATTAAGCAAAAACAAGCATAGAAAACAGTATTGGCATTCATAAAAAAACTATTAAAGGCTGCTATTATATTATAATTATTTCGGTGACAACCTGGTTTATTGGATTTTTTTTATATATGAATAAATGTGAGACACAAAAAAATGGTGTGCTGTGTAGCACCCTGCATCCCACTGCTGGCTTGCTTCTGAAGCTAAGGAGGGTTGGTCCTGGTCAGTCCCTGGATGGCAGACCAGATGCTGCTGGAAGTGGTGTTGGAGGGCCAGTAGGAGGCTCTCTTTCCTCAGGTCTAAAAAAATAATAATGACCCAGGGCAGTGATTGGGGACATTGCCCTGTGTAGGGTGCCGTCTTTTGGATGGGAAGTTAAACGGGTGTCCCGACTCTCTGAGGTCATTAAAGATCCCCTGACACTTATCGTAAGAGTAGTGGTGTTAACCCTGGTGTCCTGGCTAAATTCCCAAGCATACCATCACGGTCACCTAATCATCCCAAGCTTACAATTGGGTCATTCATCCACTGTAACTATTCCCCAGGTCGTTGCTGTAAATGAGAATGTGTTCTCAGTCAACTTACCATCATGCATTGCTCTAATAACTTTCAATACGTTGTTCTGAAGATTGCTGACAAAAATGTATTTTCCTATGAATGAGGTTGCATAAAAATGTGTGTATTTTGCTACAAATTATGTCGCACAGAAATGTGTGTCTTTTCACACTAATTGAGCCACACAAAAATGCTCAAAATCTGCAGATTTTTTGTTGTGTTTTTAATATTTTTTTAAATAATTAATTATTGTTCTTTTATTTTTTTTACCCCTTTTTCTCCTAAATTTCGTGAGATCCAGCAGTCTTGTCCCATCGCTGCAACTCCCTTACAGACTCAGGAGAGGCAAAGATTGAGAGCTCCTCTGTGGAGAAGGAGAACCATCTCTGCAGTACTCCACCTATAATGCCTTTATGGTAGAGTGGCCAGATGGAAACCACTCCTCAGTAATAGGCACATGATAGCATGCTTAGAGCTTGCCAAAAGGCACCTAAAGGACCCTAAGACCATTAGAAACAATATTCTCTGCTCTGATGAAACCAAGATTGAACTCTTTGGCCTGAATGTCAAGCGTGACGTCTGGAGGAAACCTGGTACCATCCCATCATGCTGTGGGGATGATTTTCAGCGGCAGGGACTGGGAGACTAGTCAGGATCGAGAAAAAGATGAACGACGAAAAGTACAGAGATCCTTGATGAAAACCTGTTACAGAGCGCTCAGGACCTCAGACTGGAGCGAAGTTTCACCTTCCAACAAGACAACAACCCTAAGGTCACAGCCACAATGCAGGAGTGGCTTCGGGACAAGTCTCTGAATGTCCTTGAGTGGCCCAGCCAGAGCCCAGACTTGAACCCGGTCAAACATCTCTGGTGAGACCTGAAAATAGCTGTTCAGCGACGCTCTCCATCCAACCTGACAGAGCTTGAGAGGATCTGCAGAGAAGAATGGGAGAAACTTCCCAAATACAGGTGTGCCAAGTAGCATCATTCCCAAGAAGACTCGAGGCTGTAATCACTGCCGAAGGTGGTTCAACAAAGTACTGAGTCAAGGGTCTGAATACTTATGGAAATGTGATATTTCAGTTTTTTTTTTATACTTTTGCAAAAATGTCTAAAAAACGTTTTTTGCTTTGTCATTATAGGGTATTATGTGTAGATAGATTTTTTATTTACAAACCCTATCCGGGACGACGCTGCGCCAATTGTGCTCTGCCCTATGGGACTCTCAATCACAGCCAGTTAATCAATTTTAGAATAAGGCAGTAACGTAACAAAATGTGGAAAAAGTCAATGGGTCTGAATACTTTCTGAATGCACTGTATTTGCACAAATTGAGTGTGAGATCGTGTTGCCACCACAGCAGTAGTCCCACCCTGAACCCAGCCAACCTACTGCACCCCATGATTCTTTTATCCTCTTGTTGATAAACGTTGTTTGTCTTGCACCATCACGCTCTGTCATGCCCTCATTTTCAACCAACATCCCGTTCTGTTGTGGCCATCTTTGAAAAGTATTGGACTGATTAAATACAGCTTTTTGAACATCACACACACACACACACACACACACACACACACACACACACACACACACACACACACACACACACACACACACACACACACACACACACACACACACACACACACACACACACACAGCTCTACTCTACTGTTGGCCTTTCCATTTTGTGCTCTCTCTGCCCCAGTTGAGGGGTAAACCATGGGCTTTGCAATCTGTTCCCTCTTTTCCCTTTGAAATTGTTTTCTCTTCTCTTTCAGGTGCAGGTTGCTCTCTGTGGGCACATATTGTAGTTTGCACCTGGAATAACCTTTTACCTACGGCAAAAGAAGAACATTTGAATAAAAAAAAATATTATATGACGAGTTTGTCATGCATATTCGAAGCCTTACTTGGGACATTATGCGCATTACAAAAACATCACCCTAATTTCGCACTGACATCAATGTATGAGTCAAGATAAAGTTAGAGTTATGCCCCGCGATGACTGCAAATACAGTGAATAAATCAGAGCGTTTGCCAGAGATGATTAGAATTCAACGTTATTGTTCATGACTTTGAGTTCAGGGCTGTAAGTTAAAAGGCCAAGACTTCTGTCGATGTCTGCGCTTTCAAATATTAAGAGAACAGAGATTAATATAGCTGAAACTATACCCATGTGTACAGTCGTGGCCAAAGGTTTTGAGAATGACACAAATATATTTTCACAAAGTCTGCTGCCTCAGTAGTTTGTATGATGGCAATTTGCAGAATTTTTGCTATGCAAATGAACTGAATCCCCAAAAAACATTTCCACTGCATTTCAGCCCTGCCACAAATGGACCAGCTGACATCATGTCAGTGATTCTCTTGTTAACACAGGTGTGAGTGTTGACAAGGACAAGGCTGGAGATCACTCTGTCATGCTGATTGAGCTCGAATAACAGACTGGAAGCTTCAAAAGGAGGGTGGTGCTTGGAATCAAGGAGAGCAGTCCAATTGTTGTGAAGAAGGCTTCAGGGCGCCTAAGTCCAGCAAGCGCCAGGACCGTCTCCTAAAGTTGATTCAGCTGCGGGATCGGGGCACCACCAGTACAGAGCTTGCTCAGGAATGGCAGCAGGGAGGTGTGAGTGCATCTGCACACACAGTGAGGTGAAGACTTTTGGAGGACGGCCTGGTGTCAAGAAGGGCAGCAAAGAAGCCACTTCTCTCCAGGAAAAACATCAGGGACAGACTGATAGTCTACAAGAGGTACAGGGATTGGACTGCTGAGGACTGGGGTAAAGTCATTTTCTCTGATGAATCCCTTTTCCGATTGTTTGGGGCATCCGGAAAAAAGTTTGTCCGGAGAAGACAAGGTGAGCGCTACCATCAGTCCTGTGTCATGCCAACAGTAAAGCACCCTGAGACCATTCATGTGTGGGGTTGCTTCTCAGCCAAGGGAGTGGGCTCACTCACAATTTTGCCTAAGAACACAGCCATGAATAAAGAATGGCACCAACACATCCTCCGAGAGCAACTTCTCCCAACCATCCAGGAACAGTTTGGTGACGAACAATGCCTTTTCCAGCATGATGGAGCACCTTGTCATGAGGCAAAAGTGATAACTAAGTGGCTTGGGGAACAAAAAATCTATATTTTGGGTCCATGGCCAGGAAACTCCCAAGACCTTATTCCCATTGAGAACTTGTGGTCAATCCTCAAGAGGCGGGTGGACAAACAAAAACCCACAAATTCTGACAAACTCCAAGCATTGATTATGCAAGAATGGGCTGCCATCAGTCAGGATGTGGCCCAGATGTTAATTGGCAGCATGCCAGGGCAGATTGCAGATGTCTTGAAAAACAAGGGTCAACACTGCAAATATTGACTATTTGCATCAACTTCATGTAATTGTCAATAAAAGTCTTTGACACTTATGAAATTCTTATAATTATACTTCAGTATTCCATAGTAACATCTGACAAAAATATCTAAAGACACTGAAGCAGCAAACTTTGTGGAAATTAATATTTGTGTCTTTTGGCCACGACTGTACACCCACTTCCTGGCTAATAATAAAACCTAAAGTGCCACAATATAAAATAGAAATAAACATAAAATCAGTAAAAACACATAGTACGGCACATAAAGACGCAAAAGGCCTACAATGGCTAGAGAGAAACTAGCAAAGACATGTACAGCACTGAGCTTACTGTATGCTTCCCAGTCAAAACAGTTTGCGCATATATTATGATTACATTTTGTGATGTTTTTGGCTGTTTTGGTCTTCCGCAGGTTTTGTTTCAGCTGTTCGTGCACACATTTTTTCTTGAGGCAAGTCAAAGTTTATAGCTGAAGTTGCTTCATCGATGATTGGTCAACGTTACTACTCCTAGTAGGAGTGGGAACATTAACTGTTGGTACGACTAGTTTTCATGCAAAAAATATGCACTTGAGAAATACTGCACCAAACATCTTAGTTAGATGTAAGATTGTGCGACTAATACCTGCTCAGCAAAAACTTCTACATGAATTACAGATTTCTTGATTTGTCTTTGACACATTCAGATTATTTTGAGAAAGTTTTATGGCTATGTTGTTAATACGGTGGCTCAAGAGGGACAAACAACAGCAATATTGCAGTTTTTTCTCGTTTTTCAAGTGAAGGTCTGTAGGGAGTGTACGAACACAGACGTTTGCTTCACCTAACCGAGTTCTGCTAGGAGCAAACCAACCCTATACAGTGGTTGCTCCACTAAAAGTTTTGCGATTATTCTGCGGAACTTAGAGGTAATTTGTGGTTTAGTACGGTACCCTGCGTCACTACTTCATTGCTCCAGACCAGTGCAAGGGGGAGTTAGAGCACTGATTATGCTTTTGGGTCCCATATCGCTACTGTGTCTCTAACTGACAATGAATGGGCAACATAAACCTAAATAGAAACTGATAATTTTGCACAACTTCAGTATTACTTAATAAAACTGTTGTTAAACAAAGGTTTTAATTCTAAAAGAAACTTAGACTACAATCAGGGTGTGAAAATGTTAGGATTATTTTGCTCTTACTGTAGTACTGTAGCCTACTCCCGACCGGTCATGTTGTACAGCGGCTGAGTGGTGCAGGGTTTAAGACACTGCATTGCCGTGCAAGCTGTGTTGCTACAGATGCTGGTTCAATACCCGTTGCTGTCCTCGACTGGGAGACCCATGAGATGACTCTAGGTGTTTTGGTTTCTCTCCCTCTAAACAACAGAAATAAATAATTCTAAATAACGAATTGGCTTTATTTACAAATTAGTAACAATGTCTCACCCCATGTTCAAGAATGTCAGTTTTCTCGCTAATTTTATGTTATTTGAAAACGAAATAATCTCCAAAATATTGTTATTTTTTAAACAAAGCGATTATTATTATTATTAATTTATAATTATATAAAAGACCCTTTGATATTCTCACAGATATATTATTAACCCTGCTTTAGCAAGACAATATATATCGGTCATATTGGCCATGGCTCCCGATTGGTGCTCAATGGGATTGCCTTGCAGTTCTCCAGCTGTATTCACTGAAATAGCGGTGGGCGAGCGAGGTTCAAGGCACGAGGGCAGGGGGCACGGAATGGGCCGCAGAGCCGCGCACAGAAGAAGGACCTAGCCAATGGGGATGGGAGGAAGAGGAAGAGGAAGGGGGAGGGGGTGGACCCCCACCCCGCCTCACAGCGCCCCACTGGGTAGCACAGAGCAACACTTTAACCCACATCTAAATTTCAAATTTTTGGTTAATAGATAGGACGAAATATGGTACCGCATCTACTGGATTTACTGGCTTATGTATTGTGATGTTGCAGGTATCCTTTACCATGTACAGTGGGGCAAAAAAGTATTTAGTCAGCCACCAATTGTGCAAGTTCTCTCACTTAAAAAGATGAGAGAGGCCTGTAATTTTCATCATAGGTACACTTCAACTATGACAGACAAAATTAGGAAAAGAAATCCAGAAAATCACATTGTAGGATTTTTTATGAATTTATTTTCAAATTATGGTGGAAAATAAGTATTTGGTCACATACAAACAAGCAAGATTTCTGGCTCTCACAGACCTGTAACTTCTTCTTTAAGAGGTTCCTCTGTCCTCCACTCGTTACCTGTATTAATGGCACCTGTTTGAACTTGTTATCAGTATAAAAGACACCTGTCCACAACCTCAAACAGTCACACTCCAAACTCCACTATGGCCAAGACCAAAGAGCTGTCAAAGGACACCAGAAACAAAATTGTAGACCTGCACCAGGTTGGGAAGACTGAATCTGCAATAGGTAAGCAGCTTGGTTTGAAGAAATCAACTGTGGGAGCAATTATTAGGAAATGGAAGACATACAAGACCACTGATAATCTTCCTCGATCTGGGGCTCCACGCAAGATCTCACCCGTGGGGTCAAAATGATCACAAGAACGGTGAGCAAAAATCCCAGAACCACACAGGGGACCTAGTGAATGACCTGCAGAGAGCTGGGACCAAAGTAACAAAGCCTACCATCAGTAACACACTACGCTGCCAGGGACTCAAATCCTGCAGTGCCAGACGTGTCCCCTGCTTAAGCCAGTACATGTTCAGGCCCGTCTGAAGTTTGCTAGAGAGCATTTGGATGATCCAGATGAGGATTGGGAGAATGTCATATGGTCAGATGAAACCAAAATATAACTTTTTGGTAAAAACTCAACTCGTCGTGTTTGGAGGACAAAGAATGCTGAGTTGCATCCAAAGAACACCATACCTACTGTGAAGCATGGGGGTGGAAACATCATGCTTTGGGGCTGTTTTTCTGCAAAGGGATCAGGACGACTGATCCGTGTAAAGGAAAGAATGAATGGGGCCATGTATCGTGAGATTTTGAGTGAAAACCTCCTTCCATCAGCAAGGGCATTGAAGATGAAACGTGGCTGGGTCTTTCAGCATGACAATGATCCCAAACACACCGCCCGGGCAACGAAGGAGTGGCTTCGTAAGAAGCATTTCAAGGTCCTGGAGTGGCCTAGCCAGTCTCCAGATCTCAACCCCATAGAAAATCTTTGGAGGGAGTTGAAAGTCCGTGTTGCCCAGCGACAGCCCCAAAACATCACTGCTCTAGAGGAGATCTGCATGGAGGAATGGGCCAAAATACCAGCAACAGTGTGTGAAAACCTTGTGAAGACTTACAGAAAACGTTTGACCTCTGTCATTGCCAACAAAGGGTATATAACAAAGTATTGAGACAAACTTTCGTTATTGACCAAATACTTATTTTCCACCATATTTTGCAAATAAATAAATTAAAAATCCTACAATGTGATTTTCTGGATTTCTTTTTCTCATTTCGTCTGTCATAGTTGAAGTGTACCTATGATGAAAATTACAGGCCTCTCTCATCTTTTTAAGTTGGAGAACTTGCACAATTGGTGGCTGACTAAATACTTTTTTGCCCCACTGTATGTATAGTATTTTATATACATACTAATTAATATGCAATTAACATTTTCACATTTTAACAAACAGGAGTTATTTTTCTTTGCTGGTGTTACCGAATTGTTTATGAATGTACTTGATGCAGTCTGTTTTCCAATCTCACCCCAACATACACAGGCTCGCCTCAGGGGAGAGATGGACGGCAAGAATCACAATATATCTAATCTATCTAGTGAGGCAGAGCCTTAGGGGTTGCTATCTCTCTGCGGTGTGTCATAGGGTTATAGAGATGATCCTTGGAGCTGTAGGCTGGCTGGATACTATGTCGTTTGACAGATATGGATGTGGCAACCTCTTACCTAAAGGCTTCAGCTGTCTCTTACTCTAAACTCTGACACCTTGTTCAGTTCCTCAAACCCACTCCTCCTTTCACTGCAACAACTGTCCATATGGATATGGCAGAACTCACCAGCTCAATCAGACTACTAGTCAGAACTCAGTAGAGTCAGCTGAGGATGTGCACACATCACAATAACCTGTGCAAGTGATGCATTCCTACACTACATCATACTTCCATGTGTATCTCCCTGATCTTTTCAATGGGCTTGATGATTATATCATCAAATTCTGAAGACCATTGTGCCATGTTTTTGCCCATTGAAGAACATTCAAAAAGTCTACAAATTCAAAAACTACAAGGCTACTTGCTGCGTCACTTGCATAGCGTATGGTTGAGGCTGAGTGAAAACCGAGAGAAAGGGCTGAAGTTTAGTCTACTTAGTCTACTTCGTGCTGCGAAGTAGACTAAACTCATGAGCAATTTTACTAAAGTTGCAGTCAAGTGTTCTTTTGTTAACTAACTGCCGTTCCGTTCAGGTTTAACACATCATAAGAAGGAATATGCCTACCTGATTTAGGGGACACAATGAACAGTTAGGAGTTGGGGCCAATTTCATTGTAAAACATTTCCTTGGTGGTAAATTCAGTCTGTGAACAAACTTAAAATGTGGTTCAGATTACGGGATGGCAAGGTCATATTTTTCCATATTCTGTTCCAATTAATGGGTTGTTCAAATTGAATTAGATCTGTGGACCATACTTTTTTACTGGCTAGCTCAGAATATAAGCTTTCCAAAAGTTGTTTATATATTATAGAGATCAGTCCTTTTGGGGGGCCAGTTAGTTTGTTCATAAATACATTGTTGGGTGGTTCGATAGTTGGGTTTCCCAAGGGACTCCATAGGCCAGCATAGCTGACCTAAGTTGTAAATATAGAGTAAAGGAGTTGCCTGGTAATTTGTATGTGTTTTTGAAATCTTGGAATGTTCTCAAACTTTTACTGTCCATGATATCAGTAAGTGTACCGATTCCACATTTGGACCATATGGAGGGATACAAAAAGCCGCAAGGCATTATTGAGAAATATATGGGTATGCCATTTTGATTCCTAGTTACATTGTTTTTACATTTTTGTACTAAATAGAAATTGTGGGAGCAATAATTTGACCAAAGCGTAATTTACATTGTTTAATAGTTAGGGAGCAGCGGCAGTGTTGGGAGTTTTGCAGAGTCTGGCGTGCCCAAAGTAAAATGCCTGCCACTCAGGCCCAGAAACTAGGATATGCACATTAGTACTATTGGATAGAAAACAGTCTGAAGTTTCTAAAACTGTTAAAATAATGTCTGTGAGTATAACATAACTGATATGGCAGGCAAAAACCAGAGCAAAATCCATCCAGAAAAATCTGATTTTGTGACATGCCTCCTTTTCCAATGGGTTGCTATAGGACATGCTTTAATCCAGCTCCCAGGTTGCAGTACCTATTGCTTCCACTAGATGTCAACCGTCTTTAGAAAAAGGTTTGAAGAGTTTACCTTGAAAACTAGACAAATACAGGAAGTTTTTCCAAGTGGAGCGCGCACCTCGGTTTTTTACTTTTCTAATGCCCAGGATGTTATCCGTGTGAAATATTATAGTTAATATACATAATAGTTTACCTAAGGATCGATTAGAAATGCAGTTTGATTTGTTTGGACAAAGTTTATATGTATATTGTTTGTCTTGTATAATGGGACGAGTGGACAGTGGATTTTCTGAACAGAACGCACCAACCAAACGGAGCTTTATGGATATAAATAGGGACTTTTTCGAACAAAAGGAACATTGAATGTCTTGCTTGGACACTTCGGATTACCATCAGCAGAAGATCTTCAAAGGTAAGCGTTTTATTTTAGCTCTTTTTATGTGTTTTGTGATACCCGCACTGGTTTTATTATTATGCTCATGTGGGAAGTACATGGGGCGCTGTCCTCAGACAATCAAATGTCCTGCTTTCGCCGTAAAGCCTTTTTGAAATCTGACAATGCTGTGAGATTGCCAAGAGTCTAAGCGTTTGAACAGTGTGCAACACTTGTATTTTTATGAAAGTTTTATATTTCTACTTCTGTAATTTTAATTTGGCGCTCTACATTTTTCCGGATGTTTTCAAGGATGGGGCACTAGCGCCCCACTGCTCCTTAATTATCCCCAAGAGGTTAAGACCACCTCTTCCGGGTCATAGGAGACACCATATTTCTCGCTATACTCAGAAAGGTGTCAGACGAATCATATCTAAACCAATTTAAGATGGGGCGAAATGCTATTGCCTGGAAATACAATTAACATTTTGGTACAGATAGTCCTTCTACATGTACGTCTTTCCCTCTTATAGTGCTAAGTGATTAGTGCTGCTGAGGTCAGGTAGTTTTCAGTTTTCATAAAAATTAATCCCGTTTTTGGATTTTAGTTTTTACCTTAAATGCACTGTGCATTATCTGGGTTGAATGCTGTAACAGCACAGAATAAAACAATTAATAAAAGTCCCATGATGGTAGTGACTGCCCATTACTGGTTATCACTTATGAACAATAATTTATTCACATTACGTTGCTTTAATAAAATATTTGTTTTATTTGATTACTTTATTATTTCATTCCAAGTCATCATCTTATCTCTGTAGAGATGCTGCCTATGCTGTCTGACAAAATCATTATTTTAGTATTTCTTCAAAGTAAATACGGCGTACTTTTATGACTATCAATTATTGATCTCTTAGATCATGTATTTTTAGGTAGAGATATCTCGCAAAGAAACTGTTTGTTATCCCTCTCGCACATTCTCTCTTCTCTCCATCTCTGTCAACAAGGCCTCACTGTCTTCTCCACACAGAGCAGACAAGTAAGCGGACGTGCAATGAATTATGGTCACTGTAGTTAATTATGTCATTTTCTGCGTTAAACTATATAGAATATTGGCCTGTTGGAAACTACAACTCCCTACTACATCACACAGTTCAGGCTTGATTGGATTTTTCTCTACAGAAACTGAGCATCAAGCTCACAGAAAAAAATTGAACAAAATGGAATTCTTATAATTGAACTGACTTTGGTCAATTAATTGTTTAAAAAATGAAAAATAACCAACATTTGGTTAATAGCTAAGCACTACCCTCTTAGTAAATGTGTTAATTTTATCCGGGATCGTTTACCTTGCCATATACATTTTTAAATCGCACTATGTATTTTATCCCATTTGCCATTGGAAGCATTAAACTATAGCGATTCAGCCGTGCCAATATATACATTTTGACAATAGATATTCTGCCAGCTACTAAGGACGGATGGAATTAATTTGAGCTTTCTTATATCTTTTTTTACACCCTTTTTCTCCCCAATTTTGTGATATCCAATTAGGATCTTGTCTCCACGCTGCAACTCTCCTACAGGCTCGGGAGAGGCGAAGGTGGAGTCATGCATCTTCCAAGACATGACCCGCGCTTCTTAACACCAGCTCGCTTAACCCAGAAGCCAGCCAAACCAATGTGTCAGAGACACCGTTCAACTGATGACCGAAGTCAGCCTGCAGGCACCCGGCCCACCACAAGGAGTCGCTAGAGCACGATGAGCCAAGTAAAGCCCCGCCGGCCAAACCCTCCACTAACCCGGACGACGCTGAGCCAATTGTGCGCCGACCTATGGTACTCCCGATCACGACCGGTTTTGACACAGCCTGGGATCAAACCCCAAGCTGTAGTGATTCCACAACACTTGAATGCAGTGCCTTAGACTGCTGCGCCACTCGGGAGGCCTTGATTTGAGCATTCTGTTAAAGTTTCAGTCAATGGTTTTATCTAAGGAACAAAATATATCTACTCCCAAATATTTAAAATGCAAAATGATTGGTATTCCATAAGTAGAGATGGAGTGCTCCATCAGGGTCTTGGGAGGCAGTAGCCCTGATTTGGTTAGATGCATTTTATAGCTTGAGATGAAGCTTAATTCATCAATGATCTTCAATGTGTTCGGGAGCGATTGAGATACATTGTCTAGATTTAGTAAAATGTCATCTGCGTATAATGAGAGAAAGTGATCAGTAGATTTTTATAAATTGATGTTATTGCCTTTGATTTGACGAATTGCCTGGGCCAGGGGTTCCATGGGTAATAAGAATAGCAATGATGAAATTGGATCACCTTGTCTGCTGCTTCTAGTGATTCTGAACGTAGCAGAGCAGATACTGCCTGTTATAACTATGGCTGAGGGATTGGCATATTGTATTTTAATCAGATGAAAGAAATTAGAGCCAATTCCCATATGTTCCAAGACAAACCAGATAATTAATAATAATAATAATAATAATAGTATATGCTGAACATTGGAATTCATTATTATTATATTGCCTGTGGTCCAGGAAATTTAGACAATGATGACATGGCAATTAATGAACAATGGACAACATATTGAAGTGTCATACAGGCTGGGATTGCTTCCTTGTGGTGCTACAGTGCATTGCATCCCTATCCTCCTGAGACCCAACAATTCATTTTTCTCCTCTCTAGTGGACATCCATTCTTGGTCCTTATCTCTAAGTCCATACAAGCCACTGTATTAAGTGATATTGTCCCTTGAGAGGACATTATGGGCTTTTCAATGATATCACGTCTGGGGGTGTGACCTTGACAACTTTATCTTCCTGGTTATAAATAAATTGGCTGTCGACAAAATTAGCCCATTTTATGGAAATTTGAAAAGAAGTGTGTAACTATTCATTAACATTTTCAAATTGTTTCTAGTAAGTGAATATCTCAGGAATGGTACATTTAGTTGTCAGGGCTGTGTAATATTTTTTTCATATTAAATAAGAGCTAAATAAGAGCTTATCAAGAAATGTCCTCTGTAGTGGACACCCAGATGCCGCAACTATGTTTTTCACCTATTGTACCCATTGACTGCAATGTAGATTTTTATAAATTTACGTCCTAATGACCACTACACAGGACAATTTTGCACTTACAATAAAAGATCAATAACAATATTTTTTGAAAAATGTTCTTATTTTTTTCAGGTCTTAGGATACTATGGGCTAAACTGTTTAGGATAGATGGCCAGTCCCATATGGGCTACCACACAATTCCTTATTTATAAAAAAATGTATGGCTGTCCCCCTCCGTTCACATTGCTACATTTTTCTCCACGGGAGGGCTTGGCCTACAGGCCATGATTCATTATTGTGAAGATCTAGAATCTAGATCATAGACTGCATTTCTTGCCATTGCCCTCTTCCTTTAAAAATGTTTTGTACATAGTATAGTATAGAGCATATACATGCTTAACACAAATTGAGGGTACATTATGTTTAGGGTAATTTAGACAATAATGCTAATGATAATGGATCCGGAGCTATTGCTTCTACAGTCGACCTGTTTAGGCTTACATTTCTGTTTTTATATTTTGCCAAACTGTTTTCATTTTATTAAATTTTTTATTACCCACCCTAATTAATATTACCCACCCTAATCTGAAGGGGCAACCATGTTGAATACATTATAGCAATGCTCCAAGAAACACACCTGCCTCAAAAGGATGCACATAGAATAGAGAACCATTTGTACAAACTGGCTGCTACAAAACTAAAGGTGTAATCATAATGATACATAAGAAACACAAAATTACCATCTTGGGTAAAGGTGAAGATCAAGAAGGCAGAATCACTTTCCATAAATGTATCCATAATGGAAAGAAAATTGTCTTTATTAATATGTACCCTCGCTTTTCTACATTTTTTGATTCTCTGAACAGCATATTGTTAGAATTAACTGAATTCCATCAGGTTATTAGGACAGATATTAATGCCATTTTGGACATGCAGAACAAATCTAATAAGACCAACTAAAATACACACTCAACCAAGGCTCTCCAGCATATACTCTATGATAATAACTTAATTGAGGCCTGGCGAGCACATAATCCTACAGCAAAAGGGTACAATTTCCACTCACATAGGAAAAAATCATGCTCACGAATCGATGTCATACTATTATCTTTAATCAAGAAAACAGAAATTCAACACATGAGCTTGTCTGACCACCACGCTTACTACTGCCAACTTCAAATTTCAGAATCTCCTATAAGAGCCACAAGATGACGTTTCAACGTTTCATTACAACAACATTTTACATTCTGTGATAAGTTTGAAATGGAACTAAATTCATTCATAATGATCAATACAAATTCAGTCGATGACCCCCTGATTCTATGGCATTCCACCCAAGGTTTCCTTATAAATCATGCAACTTCATTTGCATCTTGGTTGAATACATCCCAATAAAAGAAGATGTTGTTATCTGTACTAGAACATTCTCAACAAACACTCTTTTCAGACCAGATAGGTCTTTCCAAAGTCAAGACAGAACTTTATTCATTGATAAGAGAAATATGAGATTTTTCCATCCATTCAGTAAGACTCAACTATTACTTCCATGATAATTGTCCCCCATCACTTACTGGCCAACAAGCTACGCAGTAATGATCAATTAGCTGATATAGCAACTATTGAACTTGAAACAGGGGAATTAATATCATAACCCAAATTAATCAATCAAAGATTGTCCTGGTTCTATAAAGAACTGTACACCTCTGACTGTAAATCAACATCAACAACTTTTCTCTCAACAGAGGAAGCCACCTCGCTGGGAGCCCAAATCTCACTCAATGAACTCAAAAGGGCATTGGATATCATGAATAAAGACAAATCACTTGAATGGGATTGTATTCTATTTCAAGAATTTGGAATCAATTGGGTCCATTATTGCTCGAAATTATTAATACAGCTGTCCACAAAGGTTCATATGGGAGAGATGTGAATACAGCACTAATTACGTACATAAAAAAAAGAAGTAAGGATGCCATCCAGTATTCTC
This sequence comes from Brachymystax lenok tsinlingensis, assembly GCA_030435695.1. Lineage (NCBI taxonomy): Eukaryota > Metazoa > Chordata > Actinopteri > Salmoniformes > Salmonidae > Brachymystax > Brachymystax lenok. The sequence goes on along the minus strand of CM059817.1, from coordinate 14,540,924 downwards.
GCCTCCTATCATTGATAATTATAGATATTTAATAATAATAATAATATATGCTGAACATCACAGCAATGGCTGGTTAATTGTGTATGGATACCTAAATATTGAACCAGTCAAATTGGGGTTAGCCTAGATGTGTCTGCTCTTCCCCTTGTTTGTGGGGTTTGATGTGATTCTCCAAGAAGTCTTTAGCCTCCTTGGCAGTGGAAAACGTATATGTTGTATTCTGGAAGGTCAAGATAAGTTTTGCTGGGTGGATGAAGCCGCATCTCAGGTAAGCTTGCATAGCTGGGATCTCACTTTGTTGTAGGTCTCCCTCTGTTTCAGCAGTTCAGCACTCAGATCTGGGTAGATGCTGATCCCCATCTGTACATAGGTAAGAGCCCCCGATTCAGCTGCGAAGCAATAATATGCCATTTTACTTCAAAACTGTTGAGGGTACCTGTGCGGTGTGCAATGTTTATCAGCGGCATGAGACCCAGCTTCTCCTGTCCAAACAGTTCATAGATTGAAGGAAGTTGGGTTGCCCGCTTCCACACCAGTTTCAAGTCCTGTGACCAGCACATTGAATTTACGGGGAATGATTTCTGATTTAATCAGTTTTATTTTTTAGGAGATTGATCCCCTTCTAGCTTAGATCCCCTCTGTCACATTGGCCGCTGTCTCCAAACGTTCCACTTTAGTTGAGTTGGTATTCGCTTTAGTGAGCAGTGCAAGAGATTAATTTATCTGTTTTAAATCGCAAGTTGATGGCAGAGGTAATTTCCTCACAAATTATCTCTTGGATAGTAGTTGCCAACTCTTTCGGTTTTCGGGTGTTGAGAGCCGCCATGTTCCCCCAAGGTGAACTGTGAACGGACAGAATACGCCAGCTGCTGGAGCAAAATGGACATGCTATTATTCCTTGTAATACAGTGAATGAACCACACCTTGATGTGATGTTGTGATGTTATATGTTGACAATTATTTGAAAATAAGTATGTTAATTCCTAGTTAATTTGCCGAAAGAAAGCCACGAGAAAGCCAGGCATTTTAATGCATGCCACCGGATCTGGAACACCCGAAACGTTCCTTCCTCACTCAGTACATTACTGAACTTTAATAGTCTAAGCTCTTCCTTACTTTTTGTGCATTAATTCTTCTAGTTTACTGAAATGGTTTGAATTCAACAGAAGTTTAGCCAGAAATTATTTGCGATTCTTCTGTAGTAGTACCACCAGTTCATACATAATTATTCATAACACATCACACTGGACCACCGTCAAGAGAAACAATGCCCTTCTCACCTCTTCTAAGCGCATGCATAAGATCTAATTTTCATGATAATTTAGGTTCTCAGTGGTGCGCCTGAGTCGTTGTTGAATTTATGTTGCAATTCCTCCTTGATTCATTAGCTCCTGAACTGTTAATCTGTTCCCCTGCTCATTAGGAAATTAGATTAATGTTTCGCTAAGAGAGACAATGATGCAAATGACTTCTGAGAAAAAAGCCACCATTGCCATTTTAATTTCTCCTTTCCCCTTTCTTTGATTTGGATGTGGACTGTTAGTATGCCTATGCTAATTCCCAAACATAACCTGGATGTTGAGTTGGATGGGCTGTCATTAATTGCTGGGAGGCATCCAACGTGGCTTACTTACATGCAACTAATGAATGTAAAACATAGACAGACAATCATGGCTGGGTAATGGAGATTCAACAATGCAGCATTTATCTCAACGTGATGGAGAATCATAGTTCATCTGGCAGGCCTACGCATCACTTTTGGGTCTCCATATCTTTTCTATTCTGCAACTGCACTGAAATAAAGACTAAATGGACTTTTAATGTGCATTTACATGGAATTTAAATGCACATTAAAAGTCAATTTAGTTGCTACTATCACAGTTACATAAATGTGAAGAAAGTACTAGCACACCTGGCTTGAGCAGTGCTTGGAGGCAGCATGTTTCCCAGTGTTTCCATTTCCAAGAAGGTGAAACGTGGTGTGACGTAACGTGGCCAATTCTAACTAACCATGTAGTTAGAGGCTAATACCAAAGAATGATCAAGTCTAACAAGATAATGCCAAATGAGGCTAAAGGAAATGGCCACATTCTGTTTGTCAGACTGAGGAAGGACACCAGATGAAGATACACCCATCACCTTTCCTGACACTGTCTGACAGGTGTTTGTGTGTGCGCGCGTATGTGCGTGTGAGTCTGCATTTGTATGAGTGCTCTTGCATGCTTGTCTGTATGTGCATGTGTGTCTACCTGACGAGTGTGCCCTGGGGGAGCGCAGCCGAGCAGAACTGTGGTGTCCTAATTACTGTGTGACGGGTGCCTGATCCTGCTTCCCTCAGCACTGTTGACCCTACTGCTGCTCTTAATGGGCCTGGGCTGCCAGGGAGGTAGGGAGGGGGGTGGAATAAATAGATCATCACATGTCTCTCTACCTCTCTACCTCTCAATTCCTAGTTTCTCTCTCTACCTCTCTCAACCTTTCTCTCTCTCTTCCCCTCAATACCTCTCAACATCACCACCTCTCTAGCACTCTCTCCACCTCTCACGTTTTTTTCTACCTCTCCACATCTCTCTCTTTCTCCATCTCTATATCTACAGCTGATGGTTTCCTAAGATTTGGTTGTTATAAGGTCCACTAGCATGACTAATCAGTCATACTGTAGGAATGTCTCAAGGTAGACTCAGGGAGACATCCTGCACAGCGGGGAGACTTCCTGCACAGCGAGGAGACCTCATATACAGAGGGGAGACTTCCTACACAGCAGGGAGACTTCCTACACAGCAGGGATAATTCCTACACAACAGCGCGACTTCCTACACAGCTGGGAGACTTTCTACAAAGCCGGAGTGACTTTATGCACAGCGGGGAGACTTCCTACACAGCATGGAGTCTTCCTAAACTCAGGGAGACTTCCTACACAGCGGGGCGACTTCCTACACCGCAGAGAGACTTCCTACACTGCAGAGAGATTTCTTACACAGCATGCAACTTCCTGCTTTCACACAATCAAAACAACAACATAAGAGAGTGACTGAAGGACAAACTAACAGACTGGCTGAAATGAGTGAAGATCCCTTTGGCAGCTCTCCTCTTCTCTCAGTCTCCAGTGTGCTGGTGGTGGAACGTGGACCAGGCTCAGCCCGGCCAGCTGGCTCTTCATTGGAGGGACCTACAGTAACAGCATGGGAGGCAAGCCAACACTAACTGTCAGAGCTCAGAGGCCTGCCTGCCAGACAGCCAGCAATGAGAAACTATCAGCACTCCAGTCTAGTTTATTTGATTCTGTAACAGGAGACAATCTAATAAGATTAGGTTTGCTTTAATCTTGCAGATATTTTGATTCTTTGGATCCTCATAAGATGTTACTTAACATCAGCTACACTCTTTCTAGGGTCCGCACACAACATGATAAAACAATCATAACCATACTGTATATCTGACAATAGATTCCCTCTGCATTGATCTGTCAAGTATCATTATTAGGAAGTAAATCGATACATTTCTCAGATCAAATGAAGTCTCATTCTGTCATTACAGCTGACGTGTTATATAAATATGTTTCGGTTCGTTAAGCTATAGAGTGTAGGCTGAAAGGCCTTACTCAATATTGTTTTCATGTATACTTGTAATCTTATCACGTTTTAAGGTATGACCCATGTGCAAAAGTTGAAGAAACGAAAGTTTATTATTTAAACAGGGGCAGGCAAACAACCGGTCAAGGCAGGCAGGGGTCAATAATCCAGAGAGGGTGTAAGGCACCGGAACAGCAGGTGGGCTCAGGGTCAGGTCAGGCAGAGGTCGGTAATCCAGAGTAGTGGGACAAAGGTACAGGACGACAGGCAGGCTCAGGGTCAGGGCAGGCACAACGGTCACAACCAGGAAACTAGAAAACAGGAGCAAGGAACAGGCGGGAGCAGGGAAAAAAAACGCTGGTAAGTTCTACGAACAAAATGAACTAGCAACAGACAAACAGAGAACACAGGTATAAATACACAGGGGATAATAGTGAAAATAGGTTGGCGACACCTAGAGGGGGAAGGAAACAAGCACAAAGACAGGTGAAACAGATCAGGGCGTGACAAATATTTTATTGAAGACTTTAAGTCTCTATCTTTGTTTTATACCAATGAGGGTTTTCTAATTACAAGATGCGGGTAGTTTCAAGATGAGGGTAATTACAAGATGAGGGTTGTTACAAGATGAGGGTAATAGCAAGATGAGGGTAATAGCAAGATGAAGGTAATAGCAAGATGAGGGTAATAGCAAGATGAGGGTAGTTACAAGATGAGGGTAGCTATAAGATGAGGGTAATAACAAGATGAGGGTAATAACAAGATGAGGGTAACTATAAGATGAGGGTAATAACAAGATGAGGGTAATAACAAGATTAGCATAGTTACAAGATGAGGGTAGTTATAGGATGAGGGTAATAACAAGATGAGGGTAATAACAAAATGAGGGTAGTTATAGGATGAGGGTAATAACAAGATGAGGGTAGTTATAGGATGAGGGTAATAACAAGATGAGTGTAGTTATAGGATGAGAGTAATAACAAGATGAGGGTAATAACAAGATGAAGGTAGTTATAGGATGAGCGTAGTTACAAGATGAGGGTAGCTATAAGATGAGGGTAGTTATAGGATGAGGGTATTTACAAGATGAGGGTAATAACAAGATGAGGGTAATAACATTATGAGGGTAATAACAAGATGAGAGTAATAAACAAGATGAGGGTGGCCTCAAAGGTTTAAAGAGTTTTCATATTGGTCTCTCTCTTTATATTTCTTATTCAATCGTCATCCCCTTAGTCTCTGATTCTATCACTCGCTGAGGCTTTGGCTACACTTCTCTCTCTTTTCCACTCTCTTTCTCTCTTCTATATATTTTCCTTGTCTCTTTCTCCCCTCTCTCTTCCTTTAACCCCCTGTCTCTATCTGCCCCTCTCCCTGTGTCCACTATTTCTCTTTCTTCCCCTCTCTCTTTCTCCATCCCTAATTTCCTCTGTCTCTTTTCTCTCTCACCCTTCTTCCTCTCTCTCTCCCTCCCTTCCTCTCTCTCTCCCACCTCTCGGAGGCAGTGAGTAGTGAGGCTGAGTAGACATTACATACACTATGTATTTTGCCAGATGTTATTGCACGCTGCTGATTTCAGAAGGTGCTGTGACAATGTCATTAACTTCAAGGAAATCTGATTCCCTCTCTCTTTCCCAGAGGCGGATGAAAATAGAAGGAAAGGGTGGAATGGGATTCCAGAAGGCTATTATATTTTGTGAGATGAGGAAGGAGCCCATCACAGTGGGATTATAAAGCGCTGTGGCATTAGACAGGCCAGAACCATTCTCCTGTAGACTAATGAGATATGTTCAACACATGATACCTTCAGAATGGGCTAAATGAAAATGACAGAATCACATGTCTGTCCATTTCTGAGCCAAGGATATAGCTTTTTATGGCTTATGCTGGTGATGTCACTAGCCTGCCAAGTAGAAAGATATCAGTGGTAGGATTAGAATGACCTTGTAATGTGAATTAGAATTACCTTGTGGTGCAATATCAGATATAATATGTGTTTATTGAATTTTCTCTTGCAAATGTACAAGGCTCAGGTAGATGCTGACACTGAGCGTTGGAAATATGGCCCCTTGTCAAGCGTTCCACTTTCATAGTCCCACTGTCGGCTACTGTAAATGGTCTTACATTGGTGGAAGAAGACGAGAGGTGATAACACCCGCTGACCGTATTACCAGTGTATTGATTTCTGCTCTGTGGCCGCTGAGTAAAGGAAAACCTGCGTAATCCTGTTTGCAGCTTCTTGCAGAATCACTACCTCAGATAGGGAACTTTCACAGATAAGGTTGTATCTGTTCATTTCTACGGTGCCATCGGGACGAGTTGCTCTTTGCATGGTAGCTTTTCAGGCTGAAAATGCACATACGTTTTTCTCATACACAAGCTTATCATTTACATAATGTACACACATACTCATCAAGCCCCCCTCCTCTCTTCCTTCTCTCTTCATCAGTCTGTCTATCTATCTGTCTATTTGTCTGTCTGTCTGTCTGTCTGTGTCTGTCTGTCTGTGTCTGTGTCTGTGACTGTCTGTGTCTGTCTGTCTGTCGGTCTCTCTCTCTCTCTCTCTCTCTCTCTCTCTCTGTCTCTGTCTCAATTCCATTCAATTCAAGGGGCTTTGTTGGCATGGAAAACATATGTTAACATTGCCAATGCAAGTGAAGTAGATAATATACGAAAGAGAAATAAACAATAAAACTGAACAGTAAACATTACACTTACAGAAGTTCCAAAATAATAAAGACATTACAAATGTTGTACTATGTATATATACAGTGTTGTAACGATGTGCAAATGGTTAAAGTACAAAAGGAAAAACATAAATATGGGTTGTATTTACAATGGTGTTTTTTCTTCACTGGTTGCCCTTTTCTTGTGACAACAGGTCACAAATATTGCTGCTGTGATGGCACACTGTGGTATTATGCCCCGTAGATATGGGAGTTTATCAAAATCGGTTTGTTTTCTAATTCTTTGTGGATCTGTGTAATCTGGGGGAAATGTGTGTCTCTAATATGGTCATACATTTGGCAGGAGGTCAGGAAGTGCAGCTCAGTTTCCACCTCATTTTGTCTTCTCTTGAGAGCCAGGTCTGCCTATGGCGGCCTTTCTCAATAGCAAGGCTATGCTCACTGTGTCTGTACATAGTCAAAGCTTTCCTTAAGTTTGGGTCAGTCACAGTGGTCAGGTATTCTGCCACTGTGTACTCTCTGTTTAGGGCCAAATACCATTCTAGTTTGCTCTGTATTTTTGTTAATTCATTCCAATGTGTCAAGTAATTATCTTTTTGTTTTCTCATGATTTGGTTGGGTCTATTTGTGTTGCTGTCCTGGGGCTCTGTGGGGTCTGTTTCAATCTCTCTCTCTCTCTCTCTCTCTCTCTCTCTCTCTCTCTCTCTCTCTCTCTCTCTCTCTCTCTCTCTCTCGCTCTCTCTCTCGCTCTCTCTCGCTCTCTTGCTCTCTCTCTCTCTCTCTCTCTCTCTCTCTCTCGCTCTCACTCACTCACTTACTCTCCTCTCTATCTCTCTCCTCACTGTCTGACGTCTAAAATGACAACAGATAAAAGGCCTTATCATGAAGGTATTTTTTTCATTAAACCTCTGCAGCCCCTTGATCTATTATTCATCATTGATGAAATTTGACAACCTTTTATATATTTTCATTTTTTTCCAACTTGTTGTGTAATAACAACACAGTGTCTTTTGTGACTGTACTGTCAGTCTGGTGGCTCTGAGAGCTCCAGTATAGTCTCAATTTTAGCAGTCAGGCCATATTAGCATACATATCTCCATGTTGTGTGACCACTGGGTCCTCATCAGATAGGATTAAAGAACTGAGACTGTCGAAGCAGAACAGATTTAAATACAGAGGAGAGGGACTGAGGGGGATAGAGGGAGAGAGAGAGAGAGAGAGAGTGAGAGATGTGGGGAAGAAGAAAGAGAAAGAGAGCGGGAGTAATGGTATGAACTGTATCATCAATATGTGCTGTATAGATCTGCAGAAAACAAAAGTGTTACAACCGAGGGGGAGAAGGATAGGGAATGAATTGGGACCACTGCTCACCATCCTGGCTGTTTCCGCCAAACACTTTGCATCACTATCCCCCTCTACCCTCTCCAAAGAGCCCCTTCCATGATTAATCCCCATTTATCTTTATTTCAATTTGATAAGCCCAGCACATCAATAATGCACTTGGGTGTGTGTGTGTGTCTGGTGTGTGTGTGTGGATGGGTGGGTGGGGGGGTTATGTGTGTGTGTGTGCATTATAGTTTCTCATTGAATCTCTGATCACATAGAGCATTTGCATAAAGGTTGTTAATCAATAGTGGATGGGCTAATGTATTCTGGTTGATACAGAAAGAGACTCAATATTTCTGTTGTTGCATTCTGAGCAGACCCACACAGATGGAAGCCTCCTCACCAGTCTCCTGCAGAAGTAGTTTATAGTCTTAGGTTAGTATGTCTCTCCTATAGCGTGTGTCTATAGGCTCTGAGGACTGATTTAAAGGGCTACCTAGGATATAATGGATGTCTCTCATCTCTTGTAAGTGACATCAGGTTTTCAAGGTTAGTTCTGGATGTGGAGCTCTTTAGAAAACCCTGCAGCTGTTTTCCTTTAGTTTGGTGTGAAATATTTAGCGAACTGTGTGATAGCGTTCACTTTGATTTGTAGACATGCTGGCAAAATGTTCCTTTAAAAATCTGTCTTCATCAAGTACATTAAAAGTACATTTAGACTTTTGTAAAGATGAGAACTGCCTCTCCATATGATGAGAGAGTAAAATGAATGGATGTAAAGTTCTTCAAATGTACTGTACAGTAGAGTGGTATGAACAGCCAAAAGCTTGAGGGAAAAAACACTTTAATTGACTAGAAGTTTCCCTTTAAAATAGTTACTCGTGGCTGTTGGATCTAAAGGCCAGCTATTCTTAGATATTTAGTGAGTCTTCTCCGCCAGTGGCAGGTCCTGGGTCAGCCCTATACTGTTTCTGTTGTCTCTCTCCGCCACCACCACATCTCTAACCAGGGCCCTCAACTCTGCTTCTACCATGTGCTCCTGTTCTCAGCAGTAAGTACTAGATGCTCAACATGCAGAATAGTCTAGTACAGAAAACATATAGTTGGGCTTCTTGCAAGGCATCTAAGCTAACATCATTTGAGTTGTTGCCAAACAGCCACGAGAATTTTAATAAGGATTTCAATAAGTAAAGTCTAGAGGTTTTATTAAGGCTTAGGCAGGAACTATGTGTTCGGAATAGACAGCACTAAGGGAAAGTTACACTTGCACAAAACATATTTCTCACTGGACATCCCCCTCAAGACAATGTGGTTACAGAGACATAATTTGGAATGAGACTCAGTAACAGAGACATAATGGTGTCTGGAGGTTTACTGAGTGAGACTGAGTAATACAGAGGAATGACAAACAGGTAAATAATGAGGCCTGGTGGCCATGGATGCCCCCCCGTGTCCCCCCAGGAAATCAGAGCTGTAATGGAGACAAATGTCAGATCAAAACTCTAGTCGCTCATTATCCAATGACAAAACAACCTGAGCTGATTAAAATCAGTATATGTGCATTCATGAGCAGTGTGCACTTGTCTACAGTTCTGGGCAACCCCAAAGCATCCCCTTCTTTCGAACAAACCACAAGGCATCCTCTTCTTACCAACAAACCACAAGACATCCCCTTCTTACCAACACGCCCCAAGGCATCCCCTTCTTACCAACACACCCCAAGGCATCCCCTTCTTATCAACCAACCCCAAGGCATCCCCTTCTTACCAACCAACCCCAAGGCATCCCCTTCTTATCAACCAACCCCAAGGCATCCCCTTCTTACCAACCAACCCCAAGGCATCCCCTTCTTACCAACAAACCACACGGCATCCCCTTCTTACCAACAAACCACAAGGCATCCTCTTCTTACCAACACACCCCAAGGCATCCCCTTCTTATCAACAAACCCCAAAGCATCCCCTTCTTACCAACAAACCCCAAAGCATCCCCTTCTTACCAACCAACCCCAAGGCATCCCCTTCTTACCAACCAACCCCAAGGCATCCCCTTCTTACCAACCAACCCCAAGGCATCCTCTTCTTACCAGCCAACCCCAAGGCATCCCCTTATTACCTCTCCTGTACCTTTCCTTCCTTTCCCCCATCTCCCCATCCTTTTCTCACCTCTTTCCTTCCTCCTTTCCTGTAGAGACCACTCCCTCATCATCCCTATCCCCTATCCCCCATCTCTCCATCTTTCTCTCGCCTCTCTCCTTCCTTTTTTTCCTTCAGAGACCACCCCCTCAACATCACTCTCTCCTTCCTAGGAATGCATGGCGTGACAGAGACCTGAGCTCTGCACATTCCCTAAAGAGCCCTTAATCAGCCTGGCCCAGTGCTTCAGTAAACAGCATAGTGGTACACTGGGCCAAATAGCAGACCCGCAGCGGGGGCAAGGGGGCATCACAGACATTGGATGGGGCATAATGACCCTGCAGGGTCATGACCATCTCTCCATCTCTCTATCCTTCTTTCACTCGTTCTTCTCTCCTCTCACTGTCTCTCTCATTCTATTTCTCTCTATCTCACTTCCTTCTTTCTTTATCCTTCTCTCCTGCTCTCTCTCCCTCTCTCTCTCACACTGTCTGTTGATTGGCTGTCACTCCCAACGTGCTCTTGGGAATGGCTAATTGCGCCTTTTGCACTCCTTCGCTCACCCTTCCACCCCCTCACGCCCTCACCCCCCAACCCCGCACGCCCCACCCACACCCCGGTCTTCCTGATAGGATGCCGATTGTGGCTGCTACTCACTTTAGACGATCGATGATGTGACTTACTAAATGGCACCCCGTGGAAAGCGCGAAGCACCAAGGCTGTCGTTGGCGCAGCGACATGTGGTAACCTCTGGGGCCGCCTTTGTTTACGTCTTCAAATAAGTTACACACACATAAGTACATATATACACACACACACAGTACACACACTGTACACACACACACTGTACACACACACAAACCTCTGAACGGGTGCTCCATTTCAGGGGAGCAGAAGGGTAAGTGTAGTGAAGCACCCTGTTGATGTGTTTTTAAATGGTATTCAGTGGGCGGTGAAGCTAGTGGTTATAAAATGTGGAGCTGCATGGCTTTACAAAATAACTATCCAGATGTCTGCTATGCTAATAAGAAGAAGACCTGAAAGGAACAGTCTGCAAGGAACTGAGATCCAGCCTGGTTACAACTGCCCAACAGGGATAAACATAGTTGGGTTTTATTCCACTGGGTAAGAACGTTGAGGTATAAAGTTCAAACCTTTCTCCTGGAGGGACACTCTTATCTGGCGTGCACCGCTCCCTTGCCTGTAAGGTGTCGTGGCGGCTCATCCTGACAGTCTTGTCAAGTCTTTGTCGAAATAAACAGCCAGTCACTATGGAGGAATAGAAACGACAGGATGTGGCACATTACAGTCACAACTTGTCAATCATCCACACCCCAGAGGTCGTTTGTTGTCACACAAATACCAGCGACTAAACTTAGTCACAGGAAATATGACATTTTCTAAAGGTCTGGGGTTGTGTGCTTCGATGGAGATATCAAAGGGCAGTCAGCTATTTTGGTGCAGAAGTGTTTTGTATATAAGTACTGGATGAATAGTCAGTAGAAGTGTTATACATTTTGTAGCTTTGCACACAAGCAAACAATTATTTTGCTTGTGAATTGTGATAATGATGCCGCATTATTGCACTCTCTCGTTCTCACACCCAGATATATTTGAAAGTACGCATGCATACTGCTAATATATACAAAAATTACATCCACAATTATAAAAACATACAGTGATTTCTTTTGTCCTTTTATTCTGTAAATGGCTGCTTAATGAAGACCCCTTCTGGCATGTCAATGGAGCAGAATATTCCTTTAGAGTTGAAGACATCACACGTTCTGAAAGAGCTGTCACAAATGATCTGGTAAGATAAATACGGCATGAGTCCCCTTGAGCACAAAACGACAATGGTTAAGAGGTTCCAGAGGAATAGAATGCTTTTTCAAAGGCGATGATGTTTGACAAAAAGCTCTGACATGGCAAAAGGGAAGAAAAACACAACCAAAACAACAACTGCTGTCTTCCTCTCTTAGCATCTACTGTAGCTACAGTGTCTTCCTCTCTTAGCATCTACTGTAGCTACAGTGTCTTCCTCTCTTAGCATCTACTGTAGCTACAGTGTCTTCCTCTCTTCCTCTCTGAGCTGGGCACCGATTGGAAGATGTGTAAAAAAAGAACGTACTTTGGTGTGAAAAGTGCAAATCAATCCCAGAACAACAGCAAAGGACCTTGTGAAGATGCTGGAGGAAACAGGTACAAAAGTATCTATATCCACAGTAAAACGACTCCTATATCGACATAACCCGAAAGGCCGCTCAGCAAGGAAGAAGCCACTGCTCCAAAACCGCCATATAAAAGCCAGACTACGGTTTGCAACTGCACATGGGGACAAAGAGTGTACTTTTTGGAGAAATATGCTCTGGTCTGATTAAACAAAAATAGAACTGTTTGGCCATAATGACCATCATTTTGTTTGGAGGAAAAAGGGGGAGGCTTGCAAGCCGAAGAACACCATCCCAACAGTGAAGCACAGGGGTGGCAGCATCATGTTGTGGGGGTGCTTTGCTACAGGATGGACTGGTGCACTTCACAAAATAGATGGCATCATGTGGATGGAAAATTATGTGGGTATATTGAAGCAACATCTCAAGACATCAGTCAGGAAATTAAAGCTTGGTCGCAAATGGGTCTTCCAAATGGACATTGACCACAAGCATAATTACAAAGTTGTGGCAAAATGGCTTAAATCTTTAGGGCTAGGGTCCCATTTTCCGAATTTTCACCTGTCTGACGTACCCAAAGTAAAAGGCCCAGAAACTAGGATATGCACATAATTAGTACTATTGGATAGGAAACACTCCGAAGTTTCTAAAACTGTTAAAGTAATGTCTGTGGGTATAACAGAACTGATATAGCAGGTGAAAACCCGAGAAATTTCTGTCCGGAAATCATTTTTCTTTTGACATTTCCTGACTTTGAATGCCTGTTTATTGAATTCTCAGGGAAATAGGACTGAGGTTGCAGTACCTATGGCTTCCACTAGATGTCGACAGTCTCTGGACAGTGTTTTGGAGCGTTTATAATGGAAGAGAGCCAAAAGGATGTCGATCTTGTATGACATACCAGGATATCCTTTCTGTCTAGTGCATGAGATACCCGGGAGCACGCAGCAAGCTGTTTACCTTTTCTATGGTGTAGGTTATTATCCGAGTGAAATATAATAGCCAATATAGATAAATGGATGCTTAAGGATAAATTATAAATTATGTTTGATTTGTTTGGGCAAAGTTGATAGGTATAATTTGAACGCGTTCTCTTCACTGTACAACGGGCGAGTAGACTGCAAATGCTTGGTGGACTATCTGAACATAACGCGCCATCCAAACAGAGATTTATGGATATAATAAATGACTTTTTTTAACCCTAAGTAGTTAAATGTATTTGGCTAAGGTGTATGTAAACTTCCGACTTCAACTGTATGTACAGCAAGGTTTCATCCACCCCTCTATGTCATTAGCTTATTTCTTGTTAAAAAGAAAGATGGGGGACTGCGCCCCTGCATTGATCATCGAACTCTGAATAAAGCCACATGGAAGTTCAGCTATCCTTTACCCGTCATCCCAACCATCTTCGAACAAATGTACGGAGCGCAGTACTTCACGAAACTGGACTTGAGGAGTGCCTACAATCTGGTGGCCATTAGTGCAGGCGACAAATGGAAAACACCCTTTTCCACAATCTTGGGCCATTACGAGTATCTCGTAATGCCTTTTGGCCTGTGTAATGTTTCTTCTGTCTTCCAGGCCTTTATTAACAAAGTGTTTTGGGACATGCTGGGATGGGGTGTAGTGGTTTATATGACAACATTTTGGTCTATTCTTCTGACCGCACCCAGCATGTCTCGTTAGTCAGGTCTGTGCTGGGAAGAATGTTGGAGCATGATCTATATGTTAAACAAGAGAAGTGTTTGTTTTTCCAGTGGTTCGTGTCCTTTTTGGTCTACCTCATATCCACGGAGGGAGTGGAGATGAGGGAGCAACGCGTCAGCGCAGTCAGGGCATGGCCCATCCCCAACTCTGTGAAAGCAGTCCAGTGATTCCTCGGGTTCGCCAACTATTTCCGGAGTTTCATCCGGGGCTTCATCACGGTGGTCGCGCCTCTTACCTCCCTGCTGAGAGAAGGTCCCCAGTGGCTTCGTTAGGCGGCGGAGGCGGAGAGGGCGTTTGAGACACTAAAGGCATGCTTTACCACTGCTCCCGTGCTGGCACATCCCGATCCCTCACTTCCCTTCATCATCGAGGTGGATACCTCCGAAGTAAGAGTCGGGGCAGTGCACCGGAACCCCTCCAAAGCTGCAGCCCTGCGCCTTCTACTCCAAGCAGCTGAGCCCGCCCAGAGGAACTACGACATCGGGGACGGGGAACTCTTGGCGGTCAAGAAGGCTCTGAAGGCGTGGAGGCATTGGCTGGAGGGGTCCAAACACCCAATCCTTGTGTGGACTGACCACTGCAACCTGGAGTACATCAGGGCAGCAATGAGGCTAAACCCGAGACAGGCCAGGTGGGCTCTATTCTTCTGCAGGTTCCAATTCACACTTTCACATAGCCCAGGCTCGAAGAACATGAAGCAGGACGCCCTGTCTCGCCTCTATGACGAAGAGTAGAGAGGAAGAGAAATCCCGTATCATCGCGCCAGTGGTGTGGGATGTGGATGCCGACATACAGCAGGCCCTGCTCATGGAACCCACACCTGCATACTTCTGGCATTACGGGATCCCGGAGGACATTGTGTCAGACTGTCGTCCTCAGTTCACCTCACGCGTATGGTCACAGTCAGTCTCACCTCCGGCTCCTGTCCTCAAGCTAATGGGCAGATGGAGAGGGTCAATCAGGAGGTGGGCAGGTTCCTGAGGTGTTACTGTCTAGACTGGCCTGGGGAGTGGGCGGATTTTCTACTTTGGTTTGAGGACGCGCAGAAATCCTTCCGCCACTCCTCCACTAACCTCACTTCTTTCCAGTGCATGTTGGGGTATCAGCCGGCCCTGGCACCTAGGCATCCAAGCCAGGCTGAGGCCCCTGCGGTGGACGAGTAAATGTTGAATTCAGGCTGTAACACAACAACATGTGGAATAATTCAAGGGTTATGAATACTTTCTGAAAGCAGTGTATAACCGCTAATGACGGGTAGGGATGATTTTTAAATGTAATTATCTACACCGTAAAGGAAACCTGTAATATATAAGGTAAGTTAGGGTGTTATCAACATTAAGAAACTCTGAACATTGTTACTACACCATACTATAAATGATGACGCATTGTGGAAAAATGGCTGTATTATGATTGGTACTGTAATTCCACCTCACTGAATACAGTATCATGCCGTATCTTAGAAGCGCCAAAAACCATTTGACCACTAGTGGATGCATAGTACTGTTGTTTCTGGCTCATTAACATATTTTGCGGCGTGCACCTGTGAGTGAGAATGCTGCACCAATTTTCTCCGATGTGATTATAGTGCCCCATCAATTTAAATCTTTGGGGGATAGATTGGAGTGACAGCTAGTCTAAAGCCTTAACTGGGTGAGCATTTTGGCATGTCATTTTGGTCTGTGTTGCCCTGTAGTCACTGCCAGTTTGGAAGCCTTTGTCAAGGCCTCTAGAAGTTCAAGTGATATAAAACACAAAAAGTTAATTATTATGCTGTAATGTGTAAACACTTTACCAAGCAGCCAACCTGCTTGCACCAATCCCTTGTAATTACAGTAAAATATGGTAAAATGCAAACCCCTCTCGTCAATGAATTTAATTCATCCATTCAATCTGATGACAGTAGCGTTTTCTTTTTTACTGTATAATACAGTCAATTTTACAGTATTGTACTGTGTGCTATTACACAGTACTTGCTTTTATACAGCATTTATATTACAGTAGTTGTAGTGTAATATTAAATACAGAATTTTACTTGCCACCGAACTGCCTATAAATTCACAGTAACCCTTTTACAGCCATCTGGTTACCATATTATCATTATAACATAGTATTTTCCTCTACTATTATGTGATTTGATTGACGTGTTCGCCTGGTCTCGTGATATTTTTACTGTAGGGTTTTGGAACTCTGTACTTATCCTTATCACATTACAAAAAATACATGCAGTGCCTTCGGAAAGTATTCACACCACTTGACTTTTTCCACATTTGTTATGTTACAGCCTTCTAAAATGGACTCAATAAAAAAAATCCTCAGAAATCTACACACAATACCCCATCAGTCAAAGTGAAAACAGGTTTTTAGAAACATAAATACCTTATTTATGTAAGTATTCAGAACCTTTGCTACGAGACTCCGGTGCATTCTGTTTCCATTGATCCTCATTGATTTGTTTCTACAACTTGATTGGAGCCCACCTGTGGTAAATTCAATTGATTGGACATGATTTGGAAAGACATACACCTGTCTATATAAGGTCCCACAGTTGACAGTGCATGTCAGAGCAAAAACCAAGCTATGAGGTCGAAGGAATTGTAGCTCTAAGACAGGATTTTGTCGAGGCACAGATCTGGGGAAGGGTACCAAAACATTTCTTCAGCATTGAAGGTCCCCAAGAACCCAATGGTCACTCTGACAGAGCTCTAGAGTTCCTCTGTGAAGATGGGAGGAATTTCCAGAAGGACAACCATCTCTGCCACACTCCACCAATCATGCCTTTATGGTAGAGTGAGCAGACGGAAGCTTGGAGTTTTCCAAAAGGCACCAAAAGACTCTCAGACCATTAGAAACAGGATTCTCTGGTTTGATGAAACCAATATTGAACTCTTTGGCCTGAATGCCAAGCGTCACGTCTGGGGGAAACCTGGCACCATCCCTTTGGTGAAGCATGGTGTTGGCAGCATCATGCTGTGTGTCACCCTGATCTTTTCACCTTCTTTGTGCTTGTCTCCACCCCCCTCCATGTGTCGCCTGTCTTCCCCATTATCCCCAGTGTATTTATACCTGTGTTCTCTGTTTGGTATGCGCCCAGGTAGGACGGGGGGTACTGTCACACCCGGATCTGTTTAACCTGTCTTTGTGCTTGTCTCCACGCCCCTCCAGGTGTCGCCCATCTTCCCCAATATCCCCAGTGTATTTATACCTGGGTTCTTAGTTTGTCTGTTGCCAGTTCGTTTTGTTCATTCATACCTACCAGCGTTTTTTTCCTTGCTCCTGCCTGTTTTCTTGCTCATATTTTCTAGTCCTTCCTGGTTTTGACCGTTCTGACTGCCCTGACTCTGAGACTGCCTGCCGTTTTGTGCTTTACCCCACCGTTCTGGATTATTGACCTCTGCCAGCCCCGACCCTGAGAGTGCCTGCCGTTCTGGACACTTTATCCCTTCTCTGGATTATTAACCCCTGCCTGCCTTGACCTGTCATTTGCCTTCCCCTGTTGTTAGGAATAAACCTTTTACTGTGGGGATGTTTTTCAGCTGCAGGGACTGGGAGATTATTCGGGATCGAGGCAAAGATGAATGGAGCACAGTACAGATAGATCCTTGATGAAAACCTGCTCCAGTGGGCTCAAGATCTCAGACTGGGGCGAAGGTTCACCTTCCAACAGGACAACGACCCTAAGCACACAGCCAAGACAAGGCAGGAGTGGCTTCGGGACAAGTTTAATGTCCTTGATTGGCCCAGCCAGACCCCAGACTTGAACCCGAACGAACATCTCTGGAGAGACCTGAAAACAGCTTTGCAGCAATACTCCCCATCCGACCTGACAGAGCTTGAGAGGATCTTCAGCGAAGAATGGGAGAAACTCCACAAGTAAAGGTGTGCCAAGCTTGTAGCGTCATACCCGAGAAGACTCGATTCTGTAATCGCTGCCAAGGGTGCTTTTAACAAAGTACTGTAAATGTGATATTAAATAAATTAGCAACAATTTCTAATAACCAGTTTTTGCTTTGTCATTATGGGGTATTAGGTGTAGATTGATGAGGGGAAAAAACGATTTAATACATTTTAGAATAAGGCTGTAACGTAACAACATTTCAAAAAAGTAAAGGGGTCTGAATACTTTCCGAAGGCACTGTAAATCAATAAAATAAAATAAAATACATTGTGTTAAGAGGGTGAGAGTGGGTGAAAAGTCTATTTTGATGACAAATTTGTCTCCACTTTGCCATAACATGCACACAATGCGTCCGTGAACCGTTCTTCTGAAATAGTCAGGCAGATCCAACTCTCACTCAATCTCACTGTCCCCAACAATCTTATCATGGGACATACAGTATGTTACTACTCTGGTATGGACTGGTAGGCTCTGTTTGAGAGAGCGGTGATGATTACAGTCGTGTGTAATCCCCAGCCACACTCTTCCTCATGTTATTAATGAGATAATGTCTCACTTGGACTGGCATCACACACTTGATGAACGCAGCCCTGGGAGATTGCTTCTCCAATGCAGCTGACAGCCTGGATTACCTAGACAAATTAATGGCTTTATAATTAGATTTTCCCAGGGATTGCTGCCTGCGATGTTTCTCTAAGTGACTCCAGCTGAGAGAGAGGAGACGAGCTGTTTGAATGAGTCCATTGCACAGTGACAGTGGCTTTATCACGTCTGCATGCTAAAGAGATGAGAGGTTGGTGGGGGAATGCGGTTCTAGACCAGTCATTACGGGTTCCCTGAGAAGATCCAGAAGGAACAGGGACAGAATTTCTAGCTCTTTTTTTGGGGAACCCTGAGGATCCCTAAAGTGGTTCAGAGGATCTGTAACAGGGATCTCAGGGACCTCAGGGATCTTGAAACTGAAATGAAGAAAGGAAGTTGTGAGAAAGTCAAAAAGAGATAGAGATAAAGGAAAGGAAATCTGAGTTAGTGGAAATAAGGTTTGTTGGAGCGTGGTGCACTGCAGGCATCTTCTGCCTTGTCGATGAGTGTGTCAATACAGGGAGCAGCTTCCTCACACCTGTCAGCAGCTTCTGTCAATAACCTATCGACTCCATTAGCAGACCAGGCACTTGCTACTCACTCACACATACACACACACACACTCCTGTGCATGCATACACACACACACACACACACACACACACACACACACACACACACACACACACACACACACACACACACACACACACACACACACACACACACACACACACACACACACACACACACACACACACACACACACACACAGATTTTTGGCCCAGTTAGCATGGAATTAAAGCCATGGCTGTAGGTTACAGAGGCACTGGAGTGTGAGGGGAGATGAGAAGCTTCAATACAGCTTCTTCACAAAGTGTCAGTTAATATACACTGTATGCCTCAGATTGGGGTTTAAAGGTAATCAGGACCAATAACTTATTGTGTGTTAGGTTTGAAACAGGGGTACTGTATTCCTATTAATCTTACCATACTTTCTAGCTGTGTTTATAATTACATTCTACATTATATTAACTACCAGTGTAACATATGTAATTAGCATGTAATAGCCAAGTGGAATGCAGCTATGGAATACTCAACACGTGTGCATGAAGTTTTGGTACAGCGCTAGTGGCAGCTCTAGCAGTTTCAGGTCCCAATGGCAGGTAATTAAACTGTCTTTCACATCAGGGAACCCTCTCACTAACAAGGTCTCTTTCTTTCTTTTGTTCGTCTCAACAAGTAACCACCGCTCTGGTTTCAGGCAACCCTCCACAATCCACTCTCTGGGGTAATTCCCTTCCTTTCTCTTAATTATCTGAAGGGGTGGGGGGTGTCCCTCCTGTGCTGACGGTGCAGGTTTGATCGCTTCCTTTGTTCCTGTTAGCTCTCCACCCACGTCTCACCCGAGCCTTGCAGAGCATACTTTTTTAAAAGGGCTGGCCTTGCAAAGTGTTTGTGTTCCTTATGTAATAACAGAATAACTTATTGGATGAGTGTTAAATATAGGTTAGACATAGATATTAAAACTTGACATGTTCTGTGAAATGAATGTCTTATGATTTCTTTACATACTGTACATCACAACTAACAAGCAGGCACATTCACAGATAGGGCTCAACCTGTGTAGAGTACATGTCCATCCAGTCTCCAAAGTGCCCTTTTCGGTGGTGGTATAATTTCCCCAAAAAATGTTTTGTCGTTGTAGTTCTGAACCCACTGCCCCACAAGCAGTCATTAAATTCTCATCATGCTTCAGAACCAAAAAGTTGCACATCTTAATTGTTTACCAATGATCAGTCATCAGCATTGGTGCGCAAAGGTGGGCACGCATATCCAGATTAGTGATCAGAACTTGTTTCATTTCCTCCAGTTTTGCCTGGCAAAAACAGACTAGGCCTACGTTTATCATCCATATAAAGTTGAGCAATATACTACTGACTTATCTTTGCCAGGACAATAGACTCCCTGGTGATTTGATTGATCATTTTCATATTTCAGACAGGCCTAGTTTGAGTGGCCCGTCGTACGGAATGCGGTTGGGTATAGTGATGGTAAGACACAATCTTCTATTTTGACTGCAATTGTGTTGGTCATAAGTGAAGCATTTATTCCAGTTCAAAATAGTTCAGCACTATACTTAACTCATCACATTGTGCTGCTTTCCCCTTTTCTCGTAATAATTGCTCAAGGAGTATGTGAACACGGTTGTGGTATTTTGGGGGAGGGGTTGGGGGCTTTTTAAGTTTGAGCACATGTCCCATAAAGGTCTGTGCACGGCCCTAGTAACAAGTGATGTGAAATGCCAAGAATAAATGTACTGTAAGTGTTTCCTTTAGTCGTCTTAAATCATTGATTATATTAACTTTGTCTTTGAGTTGAGTTAAAACTGTGTCTATTCACCTCTGTCTTTGAACGAAAATGAAATACCATGGTTTAGGATTCCGTGATATCAGTGACGTGCGGTCAGGGTAGGCAGGGTAGGCAGAGTAGGCAGGGTAGGCAGTGCCTGCCCTGTGAAAATGAATGAGAAAATGAACTGTAATGACAAATAAATAAATACACATTTTATCAATATTTAATTCTGGTATTTTGGGGTATTTTATTAGGATCCCCTTTAGCTGTTGCGAAACATGAAAAAATAAATAAACATGAAACATTACATAATACAGAACATTAATATACACAAACAGCTCAAGGACAGAACTACATACATTTTAGCACACGTAGCCTACAGTACATTCGGGAAATTATTCAGACCCCTTCACCTTTTCCACATTTTCTTATGTTATAGCTTTACTCTAAAATGGATTAAATAAAACAAGCCTCAGTCTGACTCGAGGCTGTAAATGCTGCCAAAGGTGCTTCAACAAAGTACTGAGTAAAGGGTCAGTAATACTTATGTAAATGTGATATTTCAGTTTTTTTTGTTTAATCAATTTTAGAATAAGATTGTAACATAACAAAATGTGGAAAAAGTCAAGGGGTCTGAATACTTTCCGAATGCACTGTACACACAAACTATCCAGGTCAAATAGGGGAGAGGCGTTGTGCCGTGAGGTGATGCTTTTTCAGTTTTTTTGTACCAGGTTTGCTGAGCAATATGAAATGGAAGGGAGTTCCATGCAATAATGGCTCTATATAATACTGTTCTCTTTCTTGAATTTGTTCTTGATTTGGGGACTGTGAAAATACCCCTGGTGGCATGTCTGGTGGGGTAAGTGTGTGTGTCAGAGCTGTGTGTAAATGTGGAATTTTCAACACAATGTTTCTTATAGAAAGAAGAGGTGATCCAGTCAGTCTCAACTCTTAGCCAAGAGAGACTGGCATGCATACTATTTATATTAGTCCTCTGATTACAATGAAGAGCAAGACGTGCCGCTCTGTTCATGGCCAGCTGCAGCTTAACTAGTTATTCCTTGGAACACTCGACCACACGACTTGACAATACTCAAGATTAGACAAAACTGGAACCTGCATTTTTCAAAACTTGCTTTACAACCATTGAATCTATATGTTTTGACATTGACAGTTTACAATCTAAGGTAACCAATTGAACAAGTCTCCTCAACTTGTTCAATTGCCACACCATTCATTACCAAATTCAGCTGAGGTCTAGAACTTAGGAAATGAGTTCTACCAAATACAATGCTCTTAGTTTTAGAGATGTTCAGGACTAGTTTGTTACTGTCTACCCATTCTAAAACAGACTGCAACTCTTGGTTAACTACTTAGGGAGCAGTGGGGCGCTACAAGTGTTGCATAGTCATCAAAAGCTCTGATTCTTGGCAATATCACAGCGTTGTCAGATTTCAAAAAGGTTTTACAGCGAAAGCACAACATTTGATTGTTTGAGGATAGCCCCTCTCATATTTTATGCATTAGCATAAATCCATAACCAACGCGGGTCTCACAAAACGCATAAAATAGCTAATATAAAATACCTTACCTTTCGAAGAACTTCTGCTGAGGGCTTCCCAAGTGTCCAACGAATACATCCAATGGTTCTTTTGTTAGAAAAAGTCATTTATTATATCCATAAATCTCCGTTTGGTTGCCGCGTTATGATCATAAAATCCACCGTTGAGTCGCCCATTGAACCGTGAAGAGAACACGTTCAAATTATACCTATACACTTTCTACAAACAAATCAAAAATCATTTTTAATGTATCCTTAGGTATCCTTTTGTGTATATTTGCTGTAATATTTCAACCGAACGATAACGTGAACAATAGAAAAGAAAAATAAAGTGGTGCACGTTCAGAATCTCGCGAGCGTCAAACCTTGTTTACAAAAGTGGTCCCTTCACTACTTCCTCTCCCTATCTGTTTTGCTTACTCCTAGAATTCCCAGTCTTTGTATAGAGACTGCTGACATCTAGTGGAAGCCATAGGTACTGCAGCCTCAGTCCTGGTTAAAATGAAAATGAATAGGCACAATGGAGAAGATGGTCATTTACAAAAAAAACTGCAAATCCGGATGGATTTTCCTCTGGCTTTCGCCTGCTATATCAGTTCTGTTATACTTTTAACACTCTTCGAAACTTCAGAGTGTTTCCTATCCAATAGTACTAATTATGTGCATATCCTATTTTCTGGGCCTGAGTGGCAGGCATTTTACTTTGGGCACGCCAGACTCTCCAAAACCGTCACCTAGGGTTTCAGTGGCCTAGGGTTTCAGTGGCTTCATTAGCTGTTGTTGCTGATGCGTATATGGTTGAATCATCAGCCTACATGGACACACATGCTTGTTTAATGACAGTGGCAGGTCATTGGTAACAATAGAAAATAGTAAAGGGCCATACAGGGCCTCTGAGTTCTATTAGATAGATCGCTCTGAATCCACGATATGGCAGAGGTTGAAAAGCCATAACACATAAGTTCTCAAAAACAGGTTATGGTCAATAATATCAAAGGCTGCACTCAAATCTAACAGTACGGCTCCCACAATCTTCTTATTATCAATTTCTTTCAACCAATCATCAGTAATTTGTGTCAGTGCAGTACATGTTGAGTGCCCTTCTCTATAAGCATGCTGAAAATCTGTTGTTAATTTGTTTCCAGAGAAGTAGCATTGTATTTGGTCAAACACATTTTTTTCCAACAGCATGCTAAGAGCTGTTAGCAAGCTGATAGGTCTGCTGTTAGAACCAGTAAAGGCCGCTTTACCACTCTTGGGTAGCGGAATGACTTTGGCTTTCCTCCAGGCCAGAGGACAAAGACTTTCCTCTAGGCTCAGAATGTTTTGTCACCATGTTTTTTCTAATTTATCAAATCGATATCTGAACCAGTATTTCGCAAATTTGGGATAGTTTCTATGAGCGATTCAAGCAGAAATGCAACAGCCGATCAGAGTACTGGACAATATCAATGTTCAGATGAGAGCCAGGTTTGACCACTTTTGTGAACTTTTGAAACAATGTCACAAAAGTTTGACACTAGCAAACAAAATATGCCAAGTACTTCGATTTCGTTGTAAGGCTTTGTTAGATGGCTGATCTTGTCAGATTGTACAGTTCACAAATTGTATGAGACAAATCACCTGGACAGCTCCTCAGCTTTTTGTTCCAAAATGACCTCTCTAGGTCTCGACTCTTGATGGACTCAGTCACGGACGTCTTTACTCAGAAACATAGATGGATGGACTTTGTTTACAAGTAAACTTAAGTGCAAGTGTTGATTTTCAGTTACGCCATCTACTATTATTACATTACATGTATATTGTGTAAGTATATATCTCAATCCCTCGTCGGACCCAAATTAGCTGTCTGGAAGACCAGGAAAAACTGTATTCAGGGACAGGGGTCTGTGGATGTGATGGGCATGCTCAAGGGGTTAGCAAAATTGGGTAGGTTACTTTCTAATTTTAATCCATTACAGTTACTTATATCCTGTCCAAAATTGTAATCAGTAACGCAGAAATGTAATTAGATTACTTTCCCCTTAAGAGGAATTAGAAGACGAAAAAGATCCATTAAACGCATTTGATATGTCATCATAGTGGTCTCTGACTTGTGGGTATTCTCGCTCAGTTGGAACAAACTTAAACTTTACTCCCCAACCCTGGGGGTTAGTGGCAGCAAGACTGAAGGTGGAGTTTGCTTACTACAGATTGGTGGGGAACCTAGGCTTTTCATCCGTACATGGGGCCTTCAGGGGGTGCGGTGCTCTATTGACGATGAGGGGGATCTGGAGTTGTCCTTTCAAACCCCCTCAATTGTATGTTTTTTCTTACAGGCGGGTACACATGAGCGGGGTGGTGCATGATTTCTGAGGGTTGTGTGTTCATGTAGGGTCTTCACCCAATAAAGGGGATTTGAAAATTAAACTCTCTTTCTCGCTCTGTTACTCCCTTTCTCTCTTTCACTCTCTCTCTTACACCCTCTCTCTCTCTCTCTCTCTCTCTCTTGCAGTGCATGCTGGGAGTTTTTTGTTTTGTTTGAGTGTCCTAGCTCTGTCCTAACTTATTTTCTTGATTCTTTCCTTGGTCTTTTCTTTAAATGTTTTTTATCTATGGTGGAGGGTTAATGCACTGTTTGTTGTAACGGTACCCACTGTTTTTTTCAAAGATATGGCGGAAGAGGACAGAGTTTTAGTTTCCTGGGGTTTGGCAGGTTTGGTGTGCGTGATGGCTTCACAGCCTAGCGTGGAGGAGACGCTGTCGTTACAGCATGGATTCAGGTGTGTTCCTGAGAATGGAATTAAGGTGGAGGAGGTTCTGCTTGCTGTCGGCGAACAGATAGGAGCTGAATTTACACATTCCGCTTCCAGAATGAACAAAGCTGTGGTTGTGTTCATGAAAATAGAACATTTGGTGGGTAGGCTCATTGCTAGTGGAATATTTGTAAGCGGTGTGTTGGTGCCAATTTCTCCTCTTTCTACCCCCTCGACCAAGGTGGTAGTTGCAAATTTGCCTCCGTTTATTACGGATGATCAAATCAGTAAAGAGCTGAGATGTTTTGGTAAGTTTGCTAGTGGGTTTTGTGTACTGTCTGCAGGTTTTCAGGCGGATGCTGTCAAGCATGTTGTTTCATTCCGGAGGCAAGTGTTCATGTTTCTGAATAACAATGAGCAACAGTTGAATGGGCATTTTAAAGTGAGGCATGGGGAGGGGCTCTATGCAAGGTTTGCCAGCACAGATAGTCTACGTTGCTTTGAGTGTGGGGATTTAGAGCGGAAGAGCTTTGCGTGCCCACATAAAGGCCGTAGACAAGGTGAGGGTACAAGTGCCAGTAGGGGAAATCAAGGTCATCATGCAGGGGGCCATGAGACGCAGGCAGCAAAGGCTGGGCCTAGTCAAGGAGGGGAGGGGCTAGTGTGGTCAAAGGCACTAAGGAACCTTTGCCTGGTGCTGGGGGCAACTAGAGAGAAAGGGCAGTTGGTCAAGATGGGAGATGGAGATGAGGAGGAGGAAGGTGAGTCTGAGGAAGAGGACGATGAGTAGGATTTATTTTCAGACTCCTCCTCAATGGGTCCAGAGCTGACAGCCAGTCAGGCAGAGGGGTCAAAGTAAACTGTGAGGGAACTGTCAAGGTTCCTGAATGAGAGTAAAGGGAAACTGTCAAGGTTCCTGAATGAGAGTAAGGGGAACTGTCAAGGTTCCTGAATGAGAGTAAGGGGAACTGTCAAGGTTCCTGAATGAGAGTAAAGGGAACTGTCAAGGTTCCTGAATGAGAGTAAGGGGAACTGTCAAGGTTCCTGAATGAGAGTAAAGGGGAACTGTCAAGGTTCCTGAATGAGAGTAAGGGGAACTGTCAAGGTTCCTGAATGAGAGTAAGGGGAACTGTCAAGGTTCCTGAACGATAGTAAGGGGAACTGTCAAGGTTCCTGAATGAGAGTAAAGGGGAACTGTCAAGGTTCCTGAATGAGAGTAAGGGGAACTGTCAAGGTTCCTGAATGAGAGTAAGGGGAACTGTCAAGGTTCCTGAATGAGAGTAAGGGGAACTGTCAGGGTTCCTGAATGAGAGTAAAGTGGAACTGTCAAGGTTCCTGAATGAGAGTAAGGGGAACTGTCAAGGTTCCTGAATGAGAGTAAGGATCTTTAGGCTTTTTTTGCGATCCGGTAAAGTTTGTAAGATCAGTAAAACACGCTATGAAAAATGAGGGGCATGGTATTCTTTCACCCAGGAAATGGTTTAGGTTGAGGAAGTGGGTCACAACAGTGCGTAAAGGTCTACCTTCAGACACTGTTTAGGTTAATAGTTTCTTTCTGGCACTGGGGCTTTTTGAGCTTTGCTATTGGTCTCTTTCTTTCATGGGTTTTCTCCCACTTCTTATGGAGACTCTTCGGGTAGGCTTGCTTAATATAAATGGCGGCAGAGATGCGGGAAAGAGGAGTGTGTTGGGTGAACATGTAAAAAAGTGCAGGTACTGTTTCAGCAGGAGACGCATAGTGATTTGATGAGTGAAGTCGATTGGGGGCTCTGGTGGAAAGGGGCAAGTGTGCTGAGCCATGGGACAATGTTAGCGCAGGGGTGGCAGGCCTTTTTGTACCTGGTCTGTCTGTCTAAAAATGTGCTCCTCGAAGGAGGTGTGTAGTGGTAGACTGCTTGTAGTAAAAACAGAAATTAACAACAGGGGTTTTGTCTTTATAAATGTGTATGTGCCTAACACAGGGAGAGAGAGGGGACTTCTGTTTTGGTGTCTTAGACTGGAACTCTCACAGGTAGCGCCTGCGAGACACTGATGGTCGGCAGGGACTGGAACTGTACAATGGATTTTATGAAAGACAGAAATGGGGAGGAGCCTCATTCAGGCTCAGTGAGTGTGTAAAGGGACACCATTAAGCAGTTTGACCTAGTGGATGTTTGGAGAACTATACATCCCAACACAAGACAGTATACATGGGTGAAGGTCTTTGGAGCTAGGGTGAGTGCAGCCTGGCTTGATTGATTTGGCATGCACAGAAATCAGAGCAATAGGCTGTTGGGCGCTACCATTCTCCCGGTGGGTTTTTCGGGTTCGTCACATAACAATGGCTCGGCTGTCTATTTCACCAGGGCCTCGGTAGGCATCCTATTGGAAGTTTAATGTGAAGCTCTTACAAGATGCCACTTTGCTCTCTGGTTTCCAGACTTTTGGGAAAGGTGGGGGCAGCGAAGAGAGGAGTATGAGTCTCTGAGTCATTGGTGGGATGTGGGAAAAGTCAAAATTCGGCTTCTCTGTCAACAGTGTACTCTCATCCTCAGAGGCTAGGAGAGTTTTAGGGGAACTAGAGAATTGTATAAGTGAGATGGAGGTAGAGCTGATGGGGCAAGGCAATGTAGGCCTCCAGGCTAATTTAGCTGAATTACGTAGGGACCTGGGCAGTTTTTTCCAGGTTAAAGCAAAGGGAGCACTTGTTAGAGCTAGGTTCTCCATGCTCAAGGAGATGGATGCTCCCAGCTCCTCTTTCTTTGGTTTGGAAAGACAGAGTGGTGAAGCAAAGGGTATGCATTGTCTACAGCTTTCAGATGGGCGGTTGACCTCTGTGGTGTGGGAGATGCGATAGCAGACTGTGGAGTTTTATACTGAGTTGTATAGGGCAGAACTATGTGATCCTATTTGTGCTCAGGTTTTGTTTGCAGAACTCCCTAAGCTCTCTCTGGTACAGAGGGATAAAATGGACATTCCCCTGTTGTCCCATGAACTGGCAGAGGCCGTAACCCAGATGTCCCCCAGCAATGCACCGGGGGTCGATGGACTCCGAGTGGAGATTTACAAAATATTTTGGGGAATAATTGGACTGGATTTCTTTTGCGTGTTGCGTGAGTGCGTCGGAGTAGGAGAGTTGCTGATGAGCTGTCGTCAGGCAGTTCTTGTGTGAACTTAAGAACTGGAGGCCTGTGGCATTGCTCTGTGTGGACTAAAATATATTTGCCATTGTCCTTTCTAACAGACTAAAGTCCCATCTGGACTCGATAGTACATTAGGACCAAACATATTGTGTACCGGGACGCTCAGTCACTTGTTCTTAATCAGGGACATGTTGTACTTGTTGAGAGGTTCTAATGTGAACTTTGGACTGGTTTCTTTAGATCAAGAGAAGGCTTTTGATAGAGTGGACCATGAGTATCTGTTTAATGTGATGTTTGGGGAAAGGTTTTTGACCTGTGTGCATATGTTGTATGCTGGGGCGTCATGTATGGTCAAGGTGGGAGGGGGACTCAGTTTGCCAGTCTGGGTGAGGCGGGGCATTAGACAAGGATACCCTCTATCGGGGTAGTTATATACACTAGCCATTGAGACTTTTTTGGGGCTGCTACGCAGGAGACTGCAGTGAGTGTGCTGGACAGGCATGGGCGTGTTGACAGGCATAGCAGTGTCAGCGTATACAGATGACGTTTCTGTGATGGTCTGGGATGGTCAGGATACGCAGGCACTAGAGACTCGTCTGAAGGTGTACGAGGGAGCTTTGTCAGCTAAGGTAAACTGGGGCAAGAACAAAGCTCTGTTATGTGGGGAATGGGGGGATAGGGCCCCTCTGCTTCCAGGAGGTTTGCAGTGGGGTTGTGAAGGGCTTAACATTTTGGGGGTGTACCTGGGCTCGGAGAGGTGGGTCATGAAGAACTGGGAGGGGCTGTCACAGGCAGTGGTGTCAAGACTGACCAGGTGGAGGTGGCTCCTGTCCCAAGTGTCATATAGAAGGAGGGTGCTGGTCTGCTCGCAGACCTGCAATGCAAGCTGGGGGATGTTTTTTGGTAGGGCCGTCTCTGGCTGAGGGCGGCAGTGTTGTACATGTCCGTCCACGAAGGAGGACAGGGCCTGGTGGAACTGGAGGACAAGGTGGCTGCTTTCAGACTAAAGGCAGCGCAGAGACTGCTGTACCATACTGATGTCAGCTAGAGGGACCCAGCATGCGCACTGCTGAGGAAAGCTGGCGGATTAGGGTTGGACCGGGAGCTGTTCCTCATGAAGCTGGAGTACAGCAGGTCTCTCAGACTTTTACTCTGCAGTGCTGAGGGCCTGGCAGCTATTAAGGCCCACACGAGAAGGGGGTGTGGAGCCTGGGCTGTGGGTGTGCCATCCCTTTGAGATCGGTTCAGTCAGCCAACCTGCAGAGGCGACTGATGGCAGCGGGTTTACTAAGGCTGGGTGACCTACGACTGCTGGGAGAGGAGGGGTGGAAAACCCTGCAAGTCCTGGTACAACAAACAGGAATAATGTCTCTTAGGCTGCTGGAGAGATTCCTGGAGGAGGTCTAGGAGGCACTGTTTGAGCCTGTAACGGGGGTGTTTAAGCGGCCAAAGGGGGAGGGGCCACCAATGTTTCCGCCACTGCAGGTGATGGCAGAGACTGGTGACTGGCAAGGGGGTCTGGAGGACTTGTTAGATTTTAACACTTCCGACCCTGGGGGTGTTTGAGTGGGTGGGAAGTAAAGCACTCTACAACCTTTGGATTAAGGTAAGGAACATTTGGAGCCTAACAGGGGTGAAGGCACATCAGTGGCAGGGTGTATGTGGGGCAGAGAGTATGGTGGGTTTTAGATGGAGGGGGCTCTACAAACCCCCAGTACCAAAGAAGTCAGGGGACCTCCAGTGGAGGGTTCTACATGTAGCCCTGGCCACTAACAGCTGGTTGGCACGGGTTGAAAAGGGAGTCGGGCAGGGGTGTCCTTTCTGTGTTATGAGTGAAACTGTGATTCATGTGTTTTCTGTGGGCGCCAGGTTAATGTCATTAATGTCTCTGTTGGAATGTCTGTGTGAGAGGTTGGGGGTGGTTTTACTGTTGGGATGTTTATAATGGGGGTACAGGTATTCAAATACATTTTCTGTTTGCTCAGAAATGGGCACCTTAGGGTGGAATTTGAGTTCAATAAAATTATAAAAAGTGTGGAGATATTTCAGGAGTTATGGTATGTCAGGGGGGGGATGTCTGTATAGCTGGAGAAGATGTTTGGGATATACGGTTGTAGAAGTGGCGAGGTTTTGGTTATTGTGATGTGTGGTGTTGTTTTGTATCATGTGGTAGAGGGAAAGGAGAGTATGGTACATGTATGCAGTACTGCTACAGGATATATTCTGGAGTTTTATTTTAAGGGGGTGGGGGTGGTGAGGTTTGAATGAAATGCGAACGTTTCATTAAAGAATAACAAAGTCAAAAAGTCCTTCTCTCTCTGTATCTCTCTCTCTCTTACACACTTTCTCTCTCTCTCATTCTCTCTCTCTCTCTCTCTTTCACCCTTTCTCTGTTAACATTGCCAAAGCAAGTGAAATAGATAATATACAAAAGTGAAATAAATAATAAAAATGAACAGTAAACATTACACTCACAGAAGTTCCAAGAGAATAAAGACATTACAAATGTCATGTTATGCATATATGCAGTGTTGTAACGGTGTGAAAATGGTTAAAGTACAAAAGGGAAAATAAATAAACATAAATATGGGTTGTATTTACAATGGTGTTTGTTCACTGGTTGCCCTTTTCTTGTGGAAACAGGTTACAGATTTTTCTGCTGTGATGGCACACTGTGGTATTTCACCCTGTAGATATGGGAGTTTATCAAAATCGGGTTTGTGTTTTCGAATTCTTTGTGGATCTGTGTAATCTGAGGGAGGTATGTCTCTCTAATATGGTCATACATTTGGCAGGAGTTTAGGAAGTGCAGCTCAGTTTCCACCTCATTTTGTGGGCAGTGTGCACATAGCCTGTCTCTATTGAGAGCCAGGTCTGCCTACGGTGGCCTTTCTCAATAGCAAGGCTATGCTCACTGAGTCTGTACATATTCAAAGCTTTCCTGAAGTTTGGGTCAGTCACAATGGGCAGGTATTCTGCCACTGTGTACTCTCTGTTTAGGGCCAAATAGCATTCTAGTTTGCTCTGTTGTTTTGTTAATTCTTTCCAATGTGTCAAGTAATTATATTTTTGTTTTCTCATGATTTGGTTGGGTCCAATTGTGTTGCTGTCCTGGGGCTCTGTGGGGTCTGTTTGTGTTTGTGAATAGAGCCCCAGGACCAGTTTGCTTAGGGGACTCTTCTCCAGGTTCATCTCTCTGTAGGTGATGGCTTGGTTATGGAAAGTTTGGGAATCGCTTCCTTTTACGTGGTTGTAGAATTTAACGTATCTTTTCTGGATTTGGATAATTAGCGGGTATCGGCCTAATTCTGCTCTCCATGCATTATTTGGTGTTTTACGTTGTACACTGAGGATATTTTTGCAGAATTCTGCATGCAGAGTCTCAATTTGGTGTTTGTCCCATTTTGTGAATTCTTGGTTGGTGAGCGGACACCAGATCTCACAACCATAAAGGGCAATGGGTTCTATAACTGATTCAAGTATTTTTTGCCAGATCTTAAAGTGGCTAGTGATACATTTGTTACATCCAATTCCTATTAATTAAACTGGCTAGAGATTTAAGTCAGTATGTTGGCAGCAGCCACTCCATGTTAGTGATGGTTGTTTAACATTCTGATGGCCTTGAGGTAGAAGCTGTTTTTCAGTCTCTTGGTCCCAGCTTTGATGCACCTGTACTGACCTCGCCTTCTGGATGATAGCGGGGTTAACAGGCAGTGGCTCGGGTGGTTGTTGTCCTTGATGATCTTTTTGGCCTTCCTGTGACATCGGGTGGTGTAGGTATCGTGAAGGGCAGGTAGTTTACCCCTGATGATGCGTTGTGCAGTCCTCACTACCCTCTGGAGAACCTTACGGTTGTGGGCAGAGCAGTTGCCGTACCAGGCGGTGATACAGCCCGACAGGATGCTTTCGATTGTGCATCTGTAGAAGTTTGTGAGTGATTTTGGTGACAAGCCAAATTTCTTCAGCCTCCTGAGGTTGAAGAGGCGCTGTTGCGCCTTCTTCACCACGCTGTCTGTGTGTGTGGACCATTTCAGTTTGTCCATGATGTGTATGCCGAGGAACTTAAAACTTTCCACCTTCTCCACTACTGTCCCGTCGATGTGGATAGGGGGGTGCTCCCTCTCCTGTTTCCTGAAGTCCACGATCATCTCCTTTGTTTTGTTGACGTTGAGTGAGAGGTTATTTTCCTGACACCACACTCCGAGGGCCCTCACCTCCTCCCTGTAGGCCGTCTCGTTGTTGTTGGTAATCAAGCCTACCACTGTAGTGTCGTAAGCAAACTTGATGATTGACTTGACGCAGTCATGGGTAAACAGAGAGTACAGGAGAGGGCTGAGAATGCACCCTTGTGGGGCCCCAGTGTTGAGGATCAGCGGGGTGGAGATGTTGTTTCCTACCCTCACCACCTGGGGCCGGCCCGTCAGGAAGTCCAGGACCCAGTTGCACAGGGCTGGGTCGAGACCTAGGGTCTCGAGCTTAATGACGAGCTTGGAGGGAACTATGGTGTTAAATGCTGAGCTGTAGTCGATGAACAGCATTCTTACATAGGTATTCCTCTTGTCCAGATGGGTTAGGGCAGTATGCAGTGTGATTGCGTCGTCTGTGGACCTATTGGCACGGTAAGCAAATTGGAGTGGGTCCAGGGTGTCTGGCAGGATGGAGGTGATATGATCCTTGACTAGTCTCTCAAAGCACTTCATGATGACAGAAGTGAGTGCAACGGGGCGATAGCATTTAGCTCAGTTACCTTAGCTTTCTTGGGAACAGGAACAATGGTGGCCCTCTTGAAGCATGTGGGAACAGCAGACTGGGATAGGGACTGATTGAATATGTCCGTAAACACACCAGCCAGCTGGTCTGCGCATGCTCTGAGGACACGGCCAGGGATGCCATCAGTTCCAGCAGCCTTGCGAGGGTTAACACATTTAAATGTTTTACTCACGTTGGCTGCGGTGAAGGAGAGCCCGCAGGTTTTGGTAGCGGGCCGTGTCGGTGGCACTGTATTGTTCTCAAAGCAAGCAAATAAGTTGTTTAGTTTGTCTGGGAGCAGGACGTCGTGGTCCGCGACTGGGCTGGTTTTCTTTTTGTAGTCCGTGATTGACTGTAGACCCTGCCACATTCCTCTCGTGTCTGAGCCATTGAATTGTGAATCTACTTTGTCTCTATATTGACGCTTAGCTTGTTTGATTGCCTTGCGGAGGGAATAGCTACACTGTTTGTATTCAGTCATGGTTCCGGTTGCCTTACCCTGGTTAAAAGCAGTGGTTTGCGCTTTCAGTTTTGTGTGAATGCTGCCATCAATCCACGGTTTCTGGCTGGGGAAGGTTTTAATAGTTGCTATGGGTACAACATCACAGATGCCCTTGCTAATAAACTCGCTCACCGAATCAGCGTATACATCAATGTTGTTGTCCGATGCTATCTAGAACATATCCCAGTCCACGTGCTCGAAGCAATCTTGCAGCGTGGAATCAGATTGGTCGGACCAGCGTTGAACAGACCTGAGAACGGGTGTTTCCTGTTTTAGTTTCGGTTTGTAGGCTGGGAGCAACAAAATGGAGTCATGGTCAGACTTGCCGAAAGGAGGGCGGAGAATAGCCTTGTATGCATCACGGAAGTTAGAATAACAATGATCCAGGATTTTACCAGCCCGGGTGGCACATTCGATATGCTGATAAAATTTCGGGAGCCTTGTTTTCAAATTAACCTTATTAAAATCCCCAGCCACAATAAATGCAGCCTCAGGATATGTGGTTTCCAATTTACATAGAGTCCAATGGATTTCTTTCAGTGCCGTCGATGTGTCAGCTTGAGGGGGGATGTCAGCTTGAGT
Source organism: Brachymystax lenok tsinlingensis (assembly GCA_030435695.1). Taxonomy (NCBI): domain Eukaryota; kingdom Metazoa; phylum Chordata; class Actinopteri; order Salmoniformes; family Salmonidae; genus Brachymystax; species Brachymystax lenok. The sequence goes on along the minus strand of CM059817.1, from coordinate 14,507,243 downwards.
TCATTCAATATAATTGGAGAATCCAGTGGGTTCTGGAAGTCTTTAATACTTGATTCTAAGATTTGTATTTGATCACGTATATGTTTTTGCTGTTTGTTTTTTGTTATAGAGCCAAAAAGATAGGATAAGTGGTTTACCCATGCATCTCCATTTTGGATACAGAATTATTTGTGTTGTTGTTTGTTTAGTGTTTTCTAATTTTCCCAGAAGTGGCTAGAGTCTATGGATTCTTCATTTATATTGAGCTGATTTCTGACATGCTGTTCCATCTTTTTCCATAGTGTACTTCTGTAATGTTTTAGTGATTCGCCATGGTGCAGGCTTAGACTCAGATTTTCTGGGTCTCTATGTTTTTGGTTGGATACGTTTCTCAATTTCTTTCTAGGGATTTTGCATTCTTCATCAAACCATTTGTCATTGTTGTTCATTTTCTTCAGTTGTCTGCTTGACAACTGAAGATTTGATAGGGAAGCTGAGAGGTCAAATGTACTGTTTAGGTTTTCTACTTCCAAGTTTACACCTTCACTAATACAGTGGAACGTTTTGTCCAGGAAGATGTCTAAAAGGGATTGAATTTGTTGTTGGCAAATAGTTTTGTGGTAGGTTTCCACACTACATTCCTTCCATCTATAGCATTTCTTAATATTACTAAGTTCCTTTGGCTTTAATGCCTCATGATTGAGTATTGCTCTGTTCAAGTAGACTGTGAGTTTGCTGTGATCTGATAGGGGTGTCAGTGGGCTGACTGTGAACGCTCTGAGAGACTCTGGGTTGAGGTCAGTGATAAAGTAGTCTACACTACTACTGCCAAAAGATGAGCTATAGGTGTACCTACCATTGGAGTCCCCTCGAAGCTTACCATTGACTATGTACATACCCAGCATGCGACAGAGTTGCAGGAGTTGTGACCCGTTTTTGTTGGTTATGTTGTCATAGTTGTGCCTAGGGGTGCTAATGGGGGAGGGAATGCTGTCACCTCCAGGCAGGTGTTTGTCCCCCTGTGTGCTGAGGGAGTCAGGTTCTTTTCCGGTTCTGGCATTTATGTCGCTACAGACTAGTACATGACCCTGGGCCTGGAAATGATTGATTTCCCCCTCCAGGATGGAGAAGCTGTCTTCATTAAAGTATGGGGATTCTAGTGGGGGGATATACGTATGTAGCACACAGGAGGACATTTCTCTGTTAAGATCATTTCCTTTTGAATTTCTATCCAAATGTAAAATGTTCCTGTTTTGACTAATTTAATGGAGTGAGTTAGGTCTGCTCTATACCAAATTAGCATACCCCCTGTGTCCCTTCCTGTTTCACACCTGGTAGTTTGGTGGAACTAAACTAGCTCCACCAAACTAAGGATCCTGGGACTAAACACCTCCTTCTGCAACTGAATCCTGGACTTCCTGACGGGCCGCCCCCAGGTGGTGAGGGTAGGTAGCAACACATCTGCCACGCTGATCCTCAACACTGGAGCTCCCCAGGGGTGTGTGCTCAGTCCCCTCCTGTACTCCCTGTTCACCCACGACTGCATGGAAAATCACGACTCCAACACCATCATTAAGTTTGCAGACGACACAACAGTGGTAGGCCTGATCACCGACAATGACGAGTCAGCCTATAGGGAGGAGGTCAGAGACCTGGCCGTGTGGTGCCAGGACAACAACCTCTCCCTCAACATAACCAAGACTAAGGAGATGATTGTGGACTACAGGAAAAGGAGGACCGAGCACGCCCCCATTCTCATTGACGGGAATGTAGTGGAGCAGGTTGAGAGCTTCAAGTTCCTTGGTGTCCACATCAACAACAAGCAAGAATGGTCCAAACACACCAAGACAATCGTGAAGAGGGCACGACAAAGCCTATTCCACCTCAGGAAACTAAAAAGATTTGGCATGGGTCCTGAGATCCTCAAAAGGTTCTACAGCTGCAACATCGAGAGCATCCTGACTGGTTGCATCACTATCTGGTACGGCAATTGCTCCGCCTCTGACCGCAAGGCACTACAGAGGGTAGTGCGTACGGCCCAGTACATCACTGGGGCTAAGCTGCCTGCCATCCGGGACCTCTACACCAGGCGGTGTCAGAGGAAGGCCCTAAAAATTGTCAAAAACCCCAGCCACCTCAGTCATAGACTGTTCTCTCTACTACCGCATGGCAAGTGGTACCGGAGTGCCAAGTCTAGGACAAAAAGGCTTCTCAACAGTTTTTACCCCCAAGCCATAAGACTCCTGAACAGGTAATCAAATGGCTACCCGGACTTTTTGCATTGTGCCACCCCCCTCTTTTTTACGCTGCTGATACTTTCTGTTTATCAAATATACATAGTCACTTTAACTATACATTCAGGTACATACTACCTCAATTAGGCTGACCAACCAGTGATCCCGCACATTGGCTAACCGGGCTATCTATCTGCTTTTTGTCCCTCCACCCACCACCCGCCAACCCCTTTTTTACGCTACTGCTACTCTCTGTTTATCATATAGGCATAGTCACTTTAACCATAACTACATGTACATATACTACCTCAATCAGCCTGACTAACCGGTGTCTGTATGTAGCCTTGCTACTTTTATAGCATAGGTCTGATCTGAGGGGGCCTAAATGGGGTGTGGGCATGGTTGACTTGGGGGGGTGTTGATTGGTGGGAGTGTGGATGTGGCTGGTGGTGTTGTCTTCTGGATGTAGGTCCTCTCGGTGTGGGTCATTTGGGTTTGAGGCACTGTCACCGGAAATGCTTGCATTTACCCACTGTATGGTAGCAGGGTGGAAGTATTTTCGTGGTAGCAGGGTGGATATAACCACTTGTGCATTGGGGAAGAAGCTTTTTCAATCACTCCCTTGAGTGCTGTGGCCACCCTTTCCTGCTGTGTTCTCAGGTCATTTGTGCCTGTGTGTATTATTATGTGGCTGGGTGAACCTAGTTGGTCCTCAGACACAAGGTCTAGGGCACGCTGGGTGTTTGGACACACCAGTTTAGACCCGGTGTTTGGTAAAATGTTTTTTTTCTTGTGTATATTTCCCGTTTGAGTCCATAAGGAGTACAATCTGTGTCTTGTGGGTGTGGGGGGGTTGTCAGGAGTGCTATCAGGGTGGCTGACGGGGGGTGCTCAGAGGGGGTGAATCCCCCGGGCTCAAAGTTCTTAATTTGTCTGTCCCGCTTTGATGTCAACGCTATGATCAGGGTCTGGGGTGGACTGTTCTGCTGTGGTGTTGAGACTTTTGGCAGGAGCTGAGGTGGGCTGTTCTGCTGGCTCCTCTGCGGAGAACAGCAAAACTGCTCTCTAGTGGGTTGTTCTCTGTCACACGCCATCCCCTCACCCTCTCCTCCAGCAGTCTGATCCTCTCCTCTAGTGCTCTGTTCTTCTCCTGCTTTTTCTCCTGTTGAAGTTGTCTCACCACAGTCCAGAGTGCAGATATCTCTCTCCACCACCAGCTCTCCGGGTCTGGTTAATGGGGTGTTGTTGTGCTGGACTGTTGTCTGGGTCTGTGCTGACTGGAGTGTAATCACCTGCTGTTCCAGCTCCACCTGCCTTACCTCCAGCAGGTCTCTGTCTCTGTCTCTGTCTCCGTCTGTCTCTCTCTCTCTTACACCCTTTCTCTCTCAAGGATGTCTGGTGAGAGGTGACACTGCATTACTTCAGCCAAATCCTCCGCCAGACATGGCAGGAAAAAAGCTACAGAAGAAAAGAGAGAGAGAGAAGGGGGGAAAAGTGAGGAAAGAGAAGTGCAGACAGAGGCTGCTTCAGAGCCTCTCAGGAGTTCAAAGGAAGGATGCTTCTTCCAGGAGCTTTAGCTCAGAGATATCCTCGGATTACACCTCTTAGGTGGTTGCGAGACGCGCCTGCCAAGAGAAAGGTTGCGTCGGAACTACACAGCGATGTATTTCCAAGCTAGCTTTGATCCTTACAGACCACAAAGAAGACCCAAGCTTTAACATGGGGGCTGAGTTATGATAATAGATAAATCCTGTTTGATTTGCCCCTCAAAAACATGTGCTTGTAAAGGTAATGGAGGTATTTGAATCCCTAAACCTCCTTCCTACAACCAAGGTTTAATAGAGTTTAAGGAGATCAGGGAACAGTATACATAATCTCAAGGAATCAGAGCTTGTGGTGTTTAGAATAACTGCAAACATGAATGAGACATAAAAGTTGCCCAATTCATGACTGGCATATGGTGGTATTTGGGATGCAAGCAAAGAAAATATGGACAAAGAGAAAGATATCAAATGTTGCGTTTTGGTGTTCTTCGACCTACTAGATTCCATCAGACAGGACAGCATATACAGTAGATAAAAAACTAGAACCTTGTATGTTATGAGAAATACCTTTCTCTTGGCTCTGTCTTATATACATGGTGTACACTTCACGCAGTTTAAATCTGTTCTGTTAGCACTGCTGACCCTGTGGCGATTTGCTTTAAATAATGTACTGACCTCCATAAAAAGAAATATCTTTGTTGGCTTCAGTTCAGACAAACTAACAAACCAACATCCCCATCTTCTGAATGTCTCTGTAGTTCCTGATTAGATAACATATAAGTAGAACAAAGCCATTGTCTGCTCAGCATGCGGTGGCATTTTTTTAAATCTGCACCCCCACCAGACCCGGCAACCTTTAGGTGTATCTGCCCAGGGGAGGGAGATGAAATGGTACTATTAAGGGATCTGGCAGGTGTTTCCCAATTAGAATCTGTGACTTCTAAACATCTGGCCCCATTGGGCAACCATCAGAGCACCAGTCTGGAACGGAACTCCCGTCAACCAATTAGATTTGCCCTGAAACTGACCTGAAACTGAAAGGGGATGATAACTGGCAGGCACATACTGTAGATAATTAATAAAAAAAACGTAAAAAATAGTAGCCCTTTTTCTAGACAGTGAAATGTGCCTTTTTAAATGCATTAAGGTGAGATCCTATAGAAAGCATTGTGATGCGTATCTTTTCCAATATGTGAGGGGGGGTGAGGATCATTTCTATTAGCGGGTGTGTTAACATATTAAAACACATTCATCTCTCTGGCTGAATAAAGTGATAGTTGAGGTTAGTCTTTTCTGATGGGTTTTGAACGGACACTCATACAGTCTGTGTTGTTCAATCAATTTCTCATTAGTTGAGCAAATGCTATCTTATCCACACAGATCACTATATTGTCGTTTAACACTATGTTGAATGGTGCTTTGCATCTCTTGCTCTGAGAGAAGGTGATGATATAATCATGGCTGAAATTACCGTGACAATACCGGAATGGAGATGATTGGTAGTATCGTGTCAAGTAAACTAAATACTAAGTGGATTTATTTTCTTTAGAAAAACAGCCCTAATGTTGGAAACAAACATCATACACTTGTCATCCAGAGTCCCCTTTATTTATTTTCCAAGCTTTAACACACAATGTTTTACATACACCAGGTTTTTAAAAGACCAAAGAGTTGAATCTGCTTCATGTTTTCATTTTTGCCATGGAAAAGTTTTTATTTTTAATTTTTAATTTATTTTACCATTATTTTACCAGGTAAGTTGACTGAGAACACATTCTCATTTACAGCAACGACCTGGGGAATAGTTACAGGGGAGATGAGGGGGATGAATGAGCCAATTGTAAGCTGGTGATGGTTAGGTGACCGTGATGGTATGAGGGACAGCTTGGGAATTTAGCCTGGACACCGGGGTTAACACCCCTACTCTTACGATAAGTGCCATGGGATCTTTAGTGACCACAGAGAGTCAGGACACCCGTTTAACGTCCCATCCGAAAGACGGCACCCTACACACCCTAAATATTGGGATACTGAAATCATCCCGGCCCTATTACTGCAGTTGACTCAGTTAATACACTCGCAAGAGACCTGACGACTTGTGTTAGCTCCCATAGTTAATGCCTAGGATTTAGCTTAATGTATTATCCGCCAGAGCAAATATCTAGGCTTTAGCTCAGAGGGCGTACATGGTCTTGAGTCACACAGGCAACCTGGGATCAATGCCAAGTCTGTTATACTGTACATGGCACTAAGTGGATCAACACTGTGACACCTAGGCTTTAGCTCAGTAGGCTAATGCAGTCACATTTGCTTGCTTTTCTGTACTCTCTCTCCCTCTCCAACACATTTATCCTGTGGCTCATTGCTGATGAGATATTAAAGAGCTTATTTACTACTTCCTTTCATGTTTTGATTACACATACAGTATATAACTTTCATGTCCGGGATGAAAAGGTGATTTGTTTCCCACTCAATCTGCTTCAAGCACCAAATTCTTTCTTGGTTGGTTGAATCCTCTATCCCTCGCTCCCTTTATCTCTCTCTACATTCCCTCATGCGGTGTTGCTCACTGAGTGTTGTGTTTTCCTTCCCTTTGAAAACGCACCTGTGCAGGCCCCCAGGGACAGACTGGGGTCAGGGGAGATGCCTGTGATCCTTCATGGAGAAAGGGAAGGGTGAGGAAAGAGTGAGAGAGGGTGAAGACAGACGATGAGAGCTCCTAAAATGTAATTTCATCTGAGGATTAGTAGGTGAAATCATCAGGAAATGTGTGGACTAATGAAATAAGACAATCTGACAAAAACAGGCCAAAGAACAGTTGGAGGGTATCCAGAAAGACCTAGTGATAAAACTAAATGCAACAGGACGGTTACTATCAACCAACAGCCAACAGCACAGAGTACACCAACCCAGAAATAAACATGAACCCTTTGTATAAAAAAAACAACCAGAAGCCCATGAAGCACCAGAAGCAGCCATTTTCACTTTCATGTTTGTCTAAAGCTGCGGCCTCAGAGAATCACATATGGTGCCTCCCCTCTGCAGACCTCCGCATTGATCTGAATGCTACAATGGCTTTTGGCCACACACTAGCTTTCCAGGAAGGTGGATCTGAGAGAGGGAACAGTGCTGGAGACCTAACAAACTGGGTGAGAAGTGGGAGGGAGGGAACAGTGCTTTAGACCTTACAACCTGGGTGAGAAGTGGGAGGGAGGGAGACCTTAGCGGCATCTGCTCTGAATTGCACATGGAGGGAGGTGGATAGAGTGAGGTGGAGAGAGTGAGGTGGAGAGGGAGGCAGGGTGGGAGGGAGGTGGAGAGAGTGAGGTGGGGAGCGAGGGAGGGAGGGAGGTGGAGAGAGTGAGGTGTAGAGAGTGAGGTGTAGAGGAAGGGAGGGAGGGAGGTATGTCCTCTGGGACTAAGGAAGCTGGAGGAGAGAGAGAGAAAGAGAGATGCGTCAACAGCAACCTTGGGAAAATCCTCTGCATTATCAATAAGAGCAGACTCGTACATTTCCTCAGTGAAAGCAATGTACTGAGCAAATGTCAAATTGCCTTTTTTTACTAAATTATCGTACGACAGACCACGTATTCACCCTGCACACCTTAATTGACAAACAAACAAACTAAAACAAAAGCAAAGTCTTCTTATGCTTTGTTAATTTCAAAAAAACATTTGACTCAATTTGGCATGAGGGTCTGCTATACAAATTGAGGGAAAGTGGTGTTGGGGGAAAAACATATGACATTATAAAATCCATGTACACAAACAACAAGTGTACTGTTAAAATAGGCAAAAAACACACCATTTTTTTCCCACAGGGCCATGGGGTGAGACAGGGATGCAGCTTATGCCCCACCCTCTTCAACATATATCAGCGAATTGGCGAGGGCACTAGAACAGTCTGCAGCACTGCAGCACCCAGCCTCACCCTACTAGTATCTGAAGTCAAATGTCTACTGTTTGCTGATGATCTGGTGCTTCTGTCACCAACCAAGGAGGGCCTACAGCAGCACCTAGATCTTCTGCACAGATTCTGCCAGACCTGGGCCCTGACAGTAAATCTCAGTAAGACCAAAATAATGGTGTTCCAAAAAAGTTCCTGTCGCCAGGACCACAAATACTAATTCCATCTAGACACCGTTGCCCTAGAGCACAAAAAAACGATACATACCTTGGCCTATACATCAGCACCACAGGTAACTTCCACAAAGCTGTAAACGATCTGAGAGACAAGGCAAGAAGGGCATTCTATGCCATCATAAGGAACATCAAATTTGACATACCAATTAAGTTATGGCTATAAATACTTGAATCAGTTATAGAACCCAAAAAAGGACCAAGGCACTCTTTATATAATTAATTAAAATGCCTTTATTGGTATGGCATGTTTAATAGAAACAAAGTTTTTAAAAACCGACGCGTTTCGGCTGCATGGCCTTCGTCCGGGAGTCAGTTATAGAACCCATTGCCCTTTATGGTTTTGAGGTTTGGGGTCCACTCACCAACCAAGAATTCATAAAATGGGACAAACACCAGATTGAGACACTGCATGCAGAATTCTGTAAAAACATCCTTTGTGTACAACATAAAACACCAAATAATGCATGTAGAGCAGAACTAGGCCGATACCTGCTAATTATCAAAATCCAGAAAAGAGCCGTTAAATTCTACAACCACGTAAAAGGAAACAATTCCCAAACATTCCATAACAAAGCCATCACCTACAGAAAGATGAACCTACAGAGAGAAGAGTCCCCTAAGCAAACTGGTCCTGGGGCTCTGTTCACAAAAACAAACGGACCCCACAGAGCCCTAAGACAGCAACACAATTAGACCCAACCGAATCATGAGAAAACAAAAATATAATTACTTGACACATTGGAAAGTATTAACAAAAAAACTGAGCAACCTAGAATGCTATTTGGCCCTAAACAGAGAGTACACAGTGGCAGAATACCTGACCACTGTGACTGACCCAAACTTTAGGAAAGCTTTGACTATGTACAGACACAGTGAGCATAGCCTTGCTATTGAGGAAGGCCGCCGTAGGCAGACCTGGCTCTCAAGAGAAGACAGGCTATGTGCGCACTGCCCACAAAATGAGGTGGAAACTGAGCTGCACTTCCTGACCTCCTGCCAAATGTATGACCATATTAGAGACACACATTTCCCCCAGATTACACAGATCCACAAAGAATTAGAAAACAAACCGATTTTGATAAACTCCCATATCTACGGGGCATAATACCACAGTGTGCCATCACAGCAGCAATATTTGTGACCTGTTGCCACAAGAAAAGGGCAACCAGTGAAGAACAAACACCATTGGTAAATACAACCCATATTTATGTTTATTTCTTTTCCCTTTTGTACTTTAACCATTTGCACATCGTTACAACACTGTATATATACATACTATGACATTTGTAATGTCTTAATTCTTTTGGAACTTCTGTGAGTGTAATGTTTACTGTTCATTTTTATTATTAATTTCACTTTTGTATATTAGAGAGTGGGGGGGATAGGAAAGCAGGGGAGAGAGAGAAGGTGACTTTAATAAAGTCACATTGAGGAAAACAGGAGAGAGAACAAGGGATGTAGTGGGAGGACAGGAATGGTAGAAAAGGAGGGATAAAGGATGCGTTGATAATTGATTAAAACAGCGAAGGGGAAACAAGGGAAAAGGGTGCAGAGCGGGAAGAACAGGGGGATATATGGGTTGGGTAGAGGGGAGGAGAGAACGAGAGATATGGGGTTGGGAGGAGAGGAGAGGACAGAGGGAAAAAGTGAGGTGTGATAACAAGGGGAGGGGTAGCACCGTAGCAGAGTTTCCCATAAAGTCACTTCTCCGTTGGCTTGTAACCCTGGGAAACTGCGGCCTCCACAGATACTAGGGATGCGTCCCAAATGGCACCCTGTTCCCTACATAGTACACTCCTTTTTACCAGGGCTCATATAGTAGTGCACTATATAGGAAGGGGTGAATGTAATAGTCCTGTGGCCATTCAGCAGTCTTATGGCTTTGGGTTAGAAGCTGTTAAGGAGACTTTTGGTCCAAGGCTTGGCGCTCCTGTACCGCTTGCCGTGCGGTAGCAATTACGGTCAGATGCCGAGCAGTTGACATACCAGGTGGTGATGCAACCAGTCAGGATGCTCTCAATGGTGCAGCAGTAGATTTTTTTGAGGATCTGGGGACCCATGCCAAATCCTTTCAGTCTCCTGAGGGGGAAAAGGTTTTGTCGTGCCCTCTTCGCGACTGTCTTGGTGTAATTGGACCATGATAGTGATGTGGACACCAAGGAACTTGAAACTCTCGACCCGCTCCAGTACATGATGTTAATGGAGGCCTGTTTGGCCTGCCTTTTCCTGTAGTCCACGATCAACTCCTTTGTCTTGCTCACATTGAGGGAGAGGTTGTTGTCCTGGCACCACACTGCCAGTTCTCTGACCTCCTCCCTATAGGCTGTCTCATCATTGTCTGTGATCAGGCCTACCACTGTTGTGTCGTCAGCAAACTTAATGATAGTGTTGGAGTCTTTTTTTGCCATGTAGTCGTGGGTAAACAGGGAGTACAGGAGGGGACTAAGTACACACTCCTGAGGGGCCCCAGTGTTGAGGATCAGCGTGGCGGACATGTTGTTGCCTACCCTTACCATCTGGGGGCGGCCCATCAGGAAGTCTAGGATCCAGTTGCAGAGGGAGGTGTTTAGTTTCAGGGTCCTTAGCTTATTCATGAGCTTCGTGGGCACTATGGTGTTGAACGCTGAGCTGTAGTCGATGAACAGCATTCTCACATAGGTGTTCCTTTTGTCCAGGTGGGAAAGGGCGGTGTGGAGTGCGATTGAGATTGTGTCATCTGTGGATCTGTTGGGGCAGTATGTGAATTGGAGTGGGTCTAGGGTATCCGGGAGGATGCTGTTGATGTGAGCCATGACCAGCCTTTCAAAGCACTTCATGGCTACTGACATGAGTGCTATGGTGCGGTAATCATTTAGGCAGGTTACCTTTGCTTCTTTGAGCACAGGGACTATTGTGGTCTGCTTGAAACATGTAGGTATTACAGACTCAGTCAGGGAGAGGTTGAAAATGTCAGCGAAGACACTTGCCAGTTGGTCCGTGCATGCTTTGAGTACACATCCTGGTAATCAATCTGGCCCTGCGGCTTTGTGAATGTTGACCTGTTTAACTTGTTAGGGAGTGGCAGCTGAGGGGTCGGTTTTGGAGAGCCTGGCATGCCCAAAGTAAAATGCCTCCCATTCAGGCCCAGAAAATAGGATATGCACATATTTAGTACCATTGGATAGGAAACACGCTGAATTTCCAAAAGTGTTAACCATTTGTCTGTGAGTGAAACAGAACGCAAATGGCAGGCGAAACCCCGAGGAATTTCTGTCCTGGAAAAAGTGATTTTGACACATTGCTCATTTGGAACCCCTCCCTCATGAAAATGACCATATAAGGGCATATGAATGCAGTACCCATCGCTTCCTTTAGATGTCAACAGTCTCGAGACAGTGTAAATTTTCATTTTGGATGAATTAGACCAGAGAATAAGAGCAAACCAGGAAGTGACCTTTTTATGTAAACAGTACCCAGTGCGCTGCTCCGACAAGGCGCGCAGTGTCTTTACCGTCTTTATCGATCAGTTTATATTCCGGTTGATTTATAATAGTAAATATACGTAAAAGTGTTCCTAAGAATACATTTAAAACTATGTTTGATTGTTCTTGGACAAGTTTATAGGTATAAGATGAACGAGTTTGCGTCACGTTTCAATGGAGGAGTGGAGGCTGTCGTTTCTGATTATAACGCCTTGAACCAAATGGAGATTTATGGATAAAATACATTACTTTTTCTAACAAAAAACATGGATTGTCTTCGTTGGACACTTAGGATGACCTCAGCAGAAGTTCTTCAACAGGTAATTGATTTGTTTTCGCTGTGAAATGTGTTATGTGTGTGCCGTGATGGCTAATCGATTCATGGCTATGGGAAAAATATGTGAGGTGCTACCCTCAAACAATCAAATGTGCTGCTTTCGCCGTAAAGCCTTTTTTGAAATCTGACAACGCTGTGATATTGCCAAGAAACAGAGCTTTTGATGAGTATGGAACACTTGTATATTGCTGGATGTTTAATAATTCAACTTTTGGATTTTGAATTTGGCGCCTTACATTTCACCTGGTAGTGTCGGGATTGGGGCGCTAGTGTTTCCTATCCAATGGTACTAAATATGTGCATATCCTATTTTCTGGGCCTGAATGGGAGGCATTTTACTTTGGGCACGCCAGGCTCTCCAAAACCGACCCCTCAGCTGCCACTCCCTAACAAGATAACAACTCTCTTGGTAGATAGTGTGGTCTACAGCTTATCATAAGGTACTCTACTTTAAGCGAGCAAAACCTTGAGACTTCTTTAATATTAGACATCGCACATCAGCTGTTATTGACAAATAGACACACACCCCCCACCCCTCGTCTTACCAGACGTAGCATCTCTGTTCTGCCGATGCATGGAAAATCACGCCAGCTCTATATTATCCGTGTCGTCGTTCAGCCATGACTCTGTAAAACATAAGATATTACAATTCTTAATGTCCCGTTGGTAGGATAATCGTAACCGTAGGTCATACATTTTATTGTCCAATGATTGCATGTTAGCAAGTAGAACGGAAGGCATGTTAGCAAGTAGAATGGAAGGCAGTGGGAGTTTACTCGCTCGCCTATGGATTCTCAGAAGGCAGCCCAATCTGTGTCCTCTGTTCCGTCTTTTCTTCACGCAAATGACAGGGATTTTGTCCTGTCCCGGGAGAGCAGTAAATCCTTCTCGTCGGACTCGTAAAAGGAAAAAGCTTATTCCAGTTCGTGGTGAGTAATCGCTGTTCTGATGTCCAGAAGTTATTTTCGGTCATAGGAGACGATAGCAGCAACGTTATGTACAAAATAAGTTACAAACAATATAGCAAAATTGGCCACAAGCAGGTAAAACATCAACCATCCTCTTCAGCACCATCTTAGTAGGGATCCACACACGCAGTTAATTGCTGTATGTATGCTTACGTACATGCATGGATGGATGTGTGTGTGTGCATGTGTGTGTTTGTATGTGTCAGTTGAGGCTCCTCAGAGGAGGAAGGGGAGGATCATCCTACTCTGTGAATTTCATGAAAATAAAAATAGTGAAACATAAAAAAGTTATCCTTTTAAAACCATGCTAAATATATTCACGTCACCAAATAACTGATTAAAACACACTGTTTTGCAATGAAGGTCTACAGTAATCTCAACAGCACCCTCTAGGGTAGCACCATGGTGTAGCCAGAAGACATCTATTTTCCACCCCCCTCTGGATACACTGACTTCAATACAAAACCTAGGAGCCTCTTGGTTCTCACCCCCTTACATAGACTTACACAATATTCATGACGACTTCCAGAGGACATCCTCCAACCAATCAGAGCTCTTGCAGTATGAACTGACATGTTGTCCAGCCAATCAATGGATCAGTGAATTAATCTAGTTCTGAAAGCATAAGCTACAGCTAGCTAGTACTGCAGTGCATACAGTGTGGTGAATAGTTGACTCAAAGAGAGAGAAAGACAATAGTTGAACACTTTTTAACTTCTTAAGGATTGGTGGGACGCTAGTGTCGACAACATCCGGTAAAATGCAGAGATGTAATGGGAAGTCCTTATGGATATACATTGGCAATGGACACTGTCAACTTGCAGAAGAGCATGTTCACACTGACAATATAGCATATGTGTGATGGACACTGTCCAATCGCTCGTTGGTGTTGATTTCAGCCTGTCCATTTGGTGATGGAAAATCCCTCATTAACGTAAACTGTCCATTTGCAATGTCTTACAGTGGGTATTTACCATCACGAATTGGACATGGTCTAATATACTTCAGAAATGACCAATTGACTGTCCCGTTGAACTCTGGATGGACGAGCAGTAATGGTTGTTCCTCTCCATCGCTCGTTGGTGTTGATTTCAGCCTGTCCATTTGGGGATGGTAAATCCCTCATTAAATACATTAGAAATGTACACTGTCCATTTGCAATATAAAATGTACAATGCCAATATATTACACTGCCATCAAGTCAGCCATCAGTCAATAAGATATCATACTGAGACCAAACTCACTCACTCTTTCAGAAGCTAACTATCACATTTTCTCGGAGCCGGCCTAAAATTCATAGCGCCTTCTGTTAACTACTTAGGGAGCGGCAGCTGAGGTGTCAGTTTTGGAGATTCTGGCGTGCCCAAAGTAAAAGGCCTGTCACTCAGGCCCAGAAACTAGGATATGCACATAATTAGTACTATTGGATAGGAAACACTCTGAAGTTTCTAAGACTGTTCAAATATTGTCTGTGAGTATAACAGAACTGATATAGCAGGTGAAAAACAGATAGATTTCTGTCCTGGAAAAAGTGTTTTTGACACATTGCCCATTTTGAACCCCTCCCTATTGAAAACAGCCATATATGGGAGTAAGATTGCAGTACCTATTGCTTCCACTGGATGTCAACAGTCTCTAGACAGTGTTTGGTGATGTTAGGTTGCTCTGGATGTTAATAGAAGAAGAATTTCGAACAAGTCATCGAATGTAAACAGAAGAGAAGGCGCGTTCACGGGCTCGCGCACCTGAGTACTGACGGTGCTCCACTCCCTTTGGCTTCCTCTGCATCAATTTCCTGTTTGTTTTGCTATTTAGCCAGTAACCATGCCTGTACTCATTGCGAAGTATTGCCAGTTACCCTACCTTACCGAGCATTTTGATTACCTGTTGGACTGATGTTTTTGTTAAGATCTCTTGCCTGCCTACTGACCTATGCATATTGGATTACCCCTTTGGATGACGACAGATCTGACTGCTTCTCTGGTTTTGACCCTCTGCCTGCCTTATCGTATATGTTCCAGCAACCTGCCCTGAATAAACTTCCGCACATGGATTCTAACTCTGCCTCTGCATATTCGTTACAAGTGTATAGGTATAGGTTCAAAATCCAAAAGTTGAATTATTAAACATGCACCAATATACAAGTGTTTCATAGTCATCAAAAGTTCTGCTTCTTGGCAATATCACAGCATTGTCAGATTTCAAAAAGGCTTTACGGCGAAAGCACCACATTTGATTGTTTGAGGGTAGCACCTTCACTATTTTTATCCTATTTTCTGGGCCTGAATGGGAGGCATTTTACTTTGGGCACGCCAGGCTCTCAAAAACCGTCACCTCGTGCGCTGCTCCCAAAGAAGTTAACAGATTCACTATAACATGCCGCAACTGGATATATAACTTTTTGGAGAAAAAAAAACACATTTGTTTAACCATCACCAAACGGACGTTGTACGATTTCTCATAAATTACGATAAATTACGACAGTTCTTTTTTTCCTTACACCGTAGGTTTATGTACTTTGACGTGAAGCAGTCAAATTAGCGCTGTATTACCGTTTTCGACTTTTAATCCAAGAAAATGTGCATTAACTCAAAAAGCGTTGATGCCTTGATGCCATCTTGTTTCTGGGCTAAAAGTACATTTGGCCAAACCTGTGCTCACCGAGTTTCATCTTCGAAGTCCTTTCCGTTAACTTCTCAGGGATCACTGGGGTGCTAGCGGGCTGCTCCCGACACTACCAGGTGAAATGCAAGACAAAATTCCAAAATTGAATTATTAAAAATGCACCAATATACAAGTGTTCTATACTCATCAAAAGCTCTGCGTCGGATTTCAAAAAGGCTTTACGGCGAAAGCACTACATTTGATTGTTTGAGGCTAGCACCTCACATATTTTCCATAACCATACCAGCGCGGTCGATAGAAAATGCATTTCACAGGGAAAACCTGTGCCTTACCTTTTGTAGAACGTCTGCAGAGGGCTTCCTAAGTGTCCAACGAAGACAATCCATGGGTATTTGGTTAGAAAAGGTAATTTATTATATCCTTAAATCTCCGTTTGGTTGGCACCTTGTGTTCAGAAAATCCAATGTGACGAGAACGCGTTCAACTATACCTATAAACTTTCCCTCAACAAAACAAAAACCAATTAAAATGCTTCCTTAGCTTATCTTTTATGAATAAAAGTGATAATCTTTCACTTGGATGGTCACCTAAACGTTATATAAGTCAAATAAAGTGGACCGCTCAGGAAAATGTGCGCCCAAAAACGTGCAACTGAGAAAGAAGTCCCCCGGCTAAAACTTCTCCCAATAGAACACATTAGTTCCGATTTCCATTAATCTTTGCCTATACACTGCTGACATCCAGTGGAAGCAATAGGTACTACATTCAGGGTCCTGGTATAAAACTTTTTTATAGGCACTGACTCAAAGTGAGCTATAAGCCTCAAGAACGAGATTTCCGGATGGAAAAATCTCTGTTTTTTGCCTGCCAAATGACTTCTGTTACACTCACAGACAAAATGATAACACTTTTGGAAACCTCAGAGTGTTTCCTATCCAATAGTACTAATTATGTCCATATCCTAGTTTCTGAGCCTGGGTGGCAAGCATTTTACTTTGGGCACGCCAGACTCTCCAAAACCGACCCCTCAGCTGCCGCTGCCTAACAAGTTGAGAAACGGTCATGTCCGTTTGGTGAGAAATTGTCCATTTGCAATAAGCAGCCAGTCGCCATCTGGTGGAATTCTCCGGTACAGCGGAAAAATGGCAAAATATTTTACATTTTAGAACGTGGAAACCAAATTTCCGAGAGACTTTATTTGATGACTTCCCAGAAGACCAGGCCCTGGGGGACGACCTGAGGCCGTCGGCCTATTTTAATAACACCCTTGGACGTCTAGTAAGGGACCGTGCACCTGGTCACAGAAAGCTGTTGTTGTGCACTGAAGTCCACAAGCGAAGAGAAAAGGTGAGAGGAGGGCGCCCAGATGCGAGAATGAATTATGCAATGAGCAAATTGATGCTGCTGTCTGTGGCTGCTATGAAAGTGAACTGTGTGTGTGGGTGATCAGGGGTCTATTCATTCCACCGATTCTGTTGCAAAAACGTTTCTTAAACGGAAGCAAATGGAATGAAACGGGGAGGGACCTACCTGAATTTGTCCAATACAAATTTTTGTTTTAGACTAATGGTTACAAGCCAGATCAGCTAGATGCAGGCAGGAGTGTACAAGGCTGTATTGAATGTGTCACTGTCTGTCACCTAGATTAATTCCATTTGTCTCTCGACCTGTGAACCTACGTTATAAATGTTCATTTGTAGACTAGGTTGTAGCAACCTCATGATGGGTATAGGAAAAAGCTTCATGTAGTAGCCTAAAGCTATCGATGTTACATTGAGCTGGGTGAATGAAATATGTGTCACACCCTGATCTGTTTCAACTGTCTTTGTGCTTGTCTCCACCCCCATCAGGTGTTTCTTATTATCCCCTGTGTATTTATACCTGTGTTCTCTGTTTGTCTGTGGCCACTTCATTTTGTTCATCAAGCCTACCAGCATTCTTCCCCTTGCTCCTGTCTTCTAGTTTTCCTGGTTTTGACCATTCTCCATGTCCTGATCCTGAGCCTGCCTGCGGTCCTGTACCTTGTCCCACCACACTGGATTATTGACCTCTGCTTGCCCTGACCCTGAGACTGCCTGCTGTTCTGTACCTTTTCGACTCTGATCTGGATTACTTACCTCTGCCTGCCCTTGACCTGTCGTTTTGCCTGCCTCCTGTTCTAGTAATAAACTTGTATTACTTCAACACTGTCTGCATCTGGGTCTTCCCTAAAACGTGAAAGTACGAAATGACCATGACCGACCCAGCAGACTCAGACCAGCTCCACAATGCTGTCTCCCTGCAAGGAGCCACCATTGGACGACATGAGGAGTTACTGCAATGTCTTAAGGAGGGACTCCATACCCTGGCAGAACGCCATTACCAGCAATTACGCACATTCCCCACCGGGCAGCGGGTCGCACCCGTAATCTCCCAGCCTACCCCAGTGTCCCGAGAACCCCGCTTACCACCTCCGGAGTACTACGCTGGAGATTACGGAACCTGCCAGGCTTTTCTCTCCCAGTGCTCCCTCATTTTAGAGCTGCAGCCTTCTTCATTCCCCTCGGACCGCTCGAGGATAGCGTACATCATAACTCTGATGTCCAGGAGGGCACTCGCCTTGGCTACGGCGGTGTGGGAGCAACAGTCAGCCGTCTGCCTCAGTCTAGAGGAGTTTGTGGCGGAAGTTTGGAAGATGTTTGATTCTCTGTTGTCCGGGAGAGAGGCTGCTCCAGCTACATCTAGACTCCCGTAGTGTGGCAGACTACGCTGTGGCTTTTCGCACGTTGGTGGCTGAGAGTGCCTGGAACCCGGAAGCATTGTTTGACATGTTCCTTCACGGATTATCAGAGGTGGTAAAATATGAGCTTGTCCACCTGGGATCTTCTCCTCTGGGTGGGGCCTGCAAACTTTCCCCCCGGTATATTGGCCCTTTCCCCATCTCCAAGGTCTTTAGCCCCTCTGCTGTTCATCTTCTGTTGCCCCATACCCTCCGTATACATCCCACTTTCCACGTGTCAAAAATCAAGCCCTTGTCTCACAGCCCTTTGTCTCCTGTTTCCAGGCCCAACCCTCTACCCCGTCTCATCGACAGCCAACCTGCGTACACGGTGAGGCGTCTCCTGAAGGTTCGACCTCAGGGCAGGGAGGTTATGGCCCGGAGGAGAGGTGCTAGGTCCCCGCCTAGGGACAACGAAATGGTAGGCCACACAAGCTCACAGAACGGGACCGCCGAGTGCTGAAGCACGTAGTGCATAAAAATCGTCTCCTCTCGGTTGCAACACTCACTAACGAGTTCCAAACTGCCTCTGGAAGCAACGTCAGCACAAGAACTGTTCGTCGGAAGCTTCATGAAATGTGTTTCAATGGCTGAGCAGCCGCACACAGCCTAAGATCACCATGTGCAATGCCAAGCATCAGCTGAAGTGGTGTAAAGTGCGCCACCATTGGTGGCAGTGGAAACACGCTCTCTGGAGTGATGAATCATGCTTCACCATCTGGCAGTCCAACGGAAGAATCTGGGTTTGGCGGATGCCAGGAGAATGCTACCTGCACTAATAAATAGTGCCAACTGTAAAGTTTGGTGGAGGAGGAATAATGGTCTTGTGCTGTTTTTCATGGTTCTGGCTAACTCTATAGCATACTTTGACATTCTAGACGATTCTGTGCTTTTAACTTTTTGGCAACAGTTTGGGGAAGGCCATTTTCCTTTTTCATGACAATGCCCCTGTACACAAAGCAGGGTCCATACAGAGATCTGTGTGGAAGAACTTGACTTGCCTGCACATAGCCCTGACCTCAACCCCTAAGAAACACCTTTGGGATGAATTGGAACGCCTACTGCGAGCCAGGCCTAATCACCCAACATCAGTGCCCGACCTCACTAATGCTCTTGTGGCTGAATGTAAGCAAGTCCCTGCATCAATGTTCCAGCATCTAGTGGAAAGCCTTCCCAGAAGAGTGGAGGCTGTTATAGCAGGAACCAACTCCATATTAATGCCCATGATTAAGGAATGAGATGTTAGACGAGCATGTCCACATACTTTTGGTCACCTAGTGTAAGTGATTTTGTCCCATTTTTGGTCCCCTAAAATGGGGGGACTATGTATAATAACCAATATGTACACAAACACCCTCCAATGAAAGCTGAGAATCTATACTTTAACCTCAACGTAATTGTTTGATTTCAAATCCAAACTTTTGGAGTAGAAGAATGAAGAAAGAATGCTTCAGTGTCCCAATAATTACAGAGGGCACTGTACTTAGACCTCATTAGATAGCTAGGGAGTGACTGCTGTACTTTCTCTGCGTAGTGTTTTACAAGAGGGTTGTCAGCATGTGTTTTGTTTTCCCTATAGCAATGATATAATGGTATGGAAATGGATGCAAAGCCCTAGGAGGGCCACATGCTGTTAGTGTTCATCCAGTCAGGAGATAGAGAGTTAACTGATGTGTTTTAGTACCCAGGTGGTGTGTGTGTGTGTGTGTGTGTGTGTGTGTGTGTGTGTGTGTGTGTGTGTGTGTGTGTGTGTGTGTGTGTGTGTGTGTGTGTGTGTGTGTGTGTGTGTGTGTCTCACTCACTAATGGGAAGCAGGATGGTAGGAACGTGGTCGACGGAGAAGGGGGAGAGGTGATCACAGGGATCATCACACCAGCCAACTCATTATGAGCCGCTCTGTATCCATCGTATACTCTGATTATCTAAAAGTGCCTATTTCTGCATGAACATAACCCCTGCTGCAACAATGCAAGGGCACACATACACAGGCACTGCAGAATTGAAAGCACACACACGCAAACATACTCACAAACACACACACACTTACTGATCTGAAGCATCATCCTCAGTCTCTAAAATGCATGATTCATTCAGACTGCATCATTGCTTAACATGTATAAAATGCATGATTGATTAATATAGATGACTGTTGCTTGCTGGTGAAGAGGTTTATATTAATAGAATGTTTCCAGTAGCCTATACTTTGCATGCCACAGAGTTTTCCCAGAAACGGTCCCTCTCTAGTTGAGGACTATAGTGCTATAGCACTAGAACCCTTATCATAGAAGAACCCATTGGAACCTAGAACCAGAATCCTCATTGTAGAATTCATTGAACTCTAGAACTATACCCTCATTGCAAAAACCCTTGTGGTATTTCCTTGGCCATACATTGCAGACATGTCCGTCCTTCCAGAACTGTCTGCACAAACCCACAGTGATCTGCAGAGACAGATGGACACCCCAGAGGTCTTACAGCTGTTTTACATTCTCACCTAACACATCTACCACCATCAAATGACAACCATCTCTGCGAGCCAGCGAGCCACAAGTAGAAACCATAGAGTACCGGAGACAGTACCTCTCCACGGCCCACCACTTTTCTCTCCTGGCTGTCAGTAATGACGGGATCATCATGGAAATTGCCCATCTCCTCTTCAGATGAAAAGAAGATGACTGCATTGAGCTGAGGCCAGCGCTGTGCTTTGTGGAGAGGCTTAGGCTAGACAGCTTAATGGTGGTAAGGGAAGAGTATTGAGGGTAAAGTATTGAGGAAGAACGTTCTGTTGACAGTGTTTCATATCCAATAATAACTCTTTACAGGAAAGGGTAATGAGAGACAGATATCTCAGTGTTCATCATAAAAACGCAGAGACGCATGCAGAAATTCACACAAACATGGACGTATGCACGTATACACACATCAGCATTCATAACACATATACAGTGCCTTCGGAAAGTATTTAGACCCCTTGACGTTTTCCACATTTTGTTACGTTACAGCCTTATTCTCAAAATGATTAAATAAAAATAAATCTTAAAAAATCTACACACACTACCCCATAATGACTAAACAAAAACAGATTTGTAGAAATGTTTGCAAATTCTTTCTTTTTTTAAACAACAGAAATAACTTATTTACATAAGTATTCAGACCATTTGCTATGAGACTCGAAATTGAGCTCAGGTGCATCCTTTAGCCATTTATCATCCTTAAGACGTTTCTACAACTTGATTAGAGTCCACCTGTGATAAATTTAATTGATTGAACATGAATTGGGAAGGTCCCACAGTTGAGAGAAGGGCCTTCGTCAGGGAGGTGACCAAGAACCCGATGGTCACCCTGACAGAGCTCTAGAGTTCCTCTGTGGAGATGGGAGAACATTCCAGAAGGACAACCATCGCTGCAGCACTCCACCAATCAGGCCTTTATGGTAGAGTGGCCAGACGCAAGCCACTCCTCATTAAAAGGCACATGACAGCCCGCTTGGAGTTTGCCAAAAGGCACCTAAAGACTCTCAGACCAAGAGAAACACGATTCTCTTGTCTATTGAAACCAAGATTGAACTCTTTGTCCTGAATGCCAAGCGTCACATCTGGAGGAAACTTGGGACCATCCCTACGGTGCAGCATGGTGTTGGCATTATCATGCTGTGGGGATGTATTTCAGCGGCAGGGACTGGAAGACTAGCGAGGATCGAGGCAAAGTACAGAGAGATCCTTGATGAAAACCTGCTCAAGAGCACCCAGGACCTCAGACTGGGCCGAAGGTTCACCTTCCAACAGGACAACGACCCTAAGCACACAGCCAACACAATGCAGGAGTGGCTTCGGGACAAGTCTCTGGATATCCTTAAGTGGCCCAGCCAGAGCCCAGACTTGAACCCGATCTAACATCTCTGGAGAGACCTGAAAATAGCTGTACAGCAATGCTCCCCATCCAACCTGACAGAGCTTGAGAGGATCTGCAGAGAAGAATGGGAGAAACTCCCCAAATACTGGTGTGCCAAGTTTGTAACATCATACTCAAGAAGACTCGAGGCTGTAATCGCTGTCAAAGGTGCTACAACAAAGTGCTAAGTAAAGGGTCTGAATACTTATGTAAATCTGATATTTCAGTTTTTGATTTTTAATACATTTGCTGCACCTTGAATGAGGGGAAAAAATATTTAATCAATTTTAGAATAAGGCTGTAACATAACAAAATGATGGAAAAAGTTAAGGGGTCTGAATGCTTTCCGAATGCATTGTACATCAAACACACACACCTTTAATCACACCTATATAATCTCACAATTTGGAGGAATGTCTTCTTCCTCACATTGAGAGACAGGCTCTTAGTGGCACTTCTAGTGTGAAAGAATATTCAGATATTCTCAAACATTCTTCCGTCTGGTTGCTTCTGAACCCTCTGGTCCAGCACTGAAACAGAGGAGATTGAAACTACAAGTTTCCCAAACCCAGATTCAGCATAGTTCTGAACTATTACACATGCTTAGTAAAGGCTGTTCACTGAAAGTGCTTTAAATCTGGCTCTGAGAACCTAGTCTTAAGTCTCCCTGTTAGTTTATTCGTATCGATGTGGTGAATCTGAGGGGATGTCATTGAGCGAAGTGTTCTTCCATCAACACTGTTTGTCATGCATAAGACAAGTTCAGCAGGAGAAGCTTGCTAAATGTAGCCGAAACAATCATCAATTGCAAAAATGGTGAATCATTAATGTATCATATTGCAGTCAAGATTGCTTTCTGTCTTGATATGTTTTAATTTTAGACAACCCTTTAAAATAATCACAGAACAACCAAAAGGAAGATAAATCTGTAACTGAAAACTTTGTTGTGTCGATCCTGTATCTTCATTTAATCGTGTCGATCCTGGATCGTCATTTAGTTTTGTCGATCCTGGATCGTCATATAGATAGATCCTGGATCATCATTTAGTTGTACCGATCAAATCAAATCAAATCGAATTGTATTTGTCATATGCGCCGAATACAACAGGTGTAGACCTTACAGTGAAATGCTTACTTACAAGCCCATAACCAACAATGCAGTTTTAAGAAAATACCCCCCCAAAAATTAAGAGATAAGAATAACAAATAATTAAAGAGCAGCAATAAATAACAATAGCCGGGCTATATACAGGGGGTACCTGTACAGAGTCAATGTGCGGGGGCACTGGTGTCAAGGTAATTGAGGTAATGTAGGTACAGTTCTTAAAGTGACTATGCATAACAGAGAGTAGCAGCAGCATGGAAGGGGTGGGGGAGTGCAAATAGTCTGGGTAACCATTTGATTAGCTGTTCAGGGGTTTTATGGCTTGGGGGTAGAAGCTGTTTAGAAGCGTCTTGGACCTAGACTTGGCGCTCCAGTACCGCTTGGCCCCGGGGATGTGCTGGGCTGTACGCACTACCCTCTGTAGTGCCTTGCGGTCAGAGGCCAGTCCATCCTGGATCGCCATACCAGGCAGTGATGCAACCCGTCAGGATGCTCTCGATGGTGCAGCTGTAAAACCTTTTGAGGATCTGAGGACCCATGCCAAATCTTTTCAGTCTCCTGAGGGGGAATAGGTTTTGTCGTTGTCTCTTCACGACTGTCTTGGTGTGCTTGGACCATGTTAGTTTGTTGGTGATGTGGACACCAAGGAACTTGAAGCTCTCAACCTGCTCCACTACAGCCCCGTCAATGAGAATGGGGGCGTGCTCGGTCCTCCTTTTCCTGTTGTCCACAATCATCTCCTTTGTCTTGATCACGTTGAGGGAGAGGTTGTTGTCCTTGCACAACACGGTCAGGTCTCTGACCTCCTCCCTATCGGCTGTCTCATCATTGTCAGTGATCAGGCCTACCACTGTTGTGTCATCAGCAAACTTAATGATGGTGTTGGAGTCATGCCTGGCCGTGCAGTCATGAGTGAACAGGGAGTACAGGAGGGGACTGAGCATGCACCCCTGATGGGCCCCCGTGTTGAGGATCAGCGTGGCGGATGTGTTGTTACCTACCCTTACCACCTGGGGACGGCCCGTCAGGAAGTCCTGGATCCAGTTGCAGAGGGAGGTGTTTAGTTCCAGGGTCCTTAGCTTACTGATGAGCTTTGAGGGCACTATGGTGTTGAACGCTGAGCTGTAGTCAATGAATAGCATTCTCACATAGGTGCTCACATTTAGTCGTGTCCATCCTGGATCGTCATTTCATTTTTCAAAGACGAGGAAATGCAGTCTACCATTGTGACTTCATCATGATGAATGTTACATATCACACCGGTATTTGGTCTGTCATGTGTAAACCCTGTGACTGACAGTGACGCCATAGTAAAAAAGATAACAGGACAACATCAGCAGGTCTGTGTTCCCGGGGCTCAGCTGCTCAAACGCCACGAGGCGCCTGGCAGCTCACCGATGGGGCTTAGCATGTAATTAGACATCTGTCATACTCTAATCATACTCTAATCATGCTCGTCTCTGGTGAATCACAGAAAATAGAGGAAAGAGCACTAACTCTCATTAAGAAAGACAGGCTCTTCATCTGGTTTCTGTTTGTTTAGAACATAGTTGGTTAATGTCATCTGCTGTGACTACGTATGCATCAGTGACAGATTTAGTCCGGTAATAACATGCAAAACCAATAGAATAGAGTTTGTGTATGAATTAGCGAGACTTGCTGCATGTGTATGTAATCTATGAATCAAGTATGTGGGTGAGCCTAAAGAGTTCAGTCTGTTTGCACAGCAAATTTTTTTATACTGGACAGTGATGAGTTAAAAACAGCTTGGATTTCTCAGAAACGGTTCTGTTGTTTTGACAGTTTTATGAGATGGAGGCCAGCACAGTGAGGAGAGAGTGGGCACAGGCACACAAAGAGACATACTTTTCTGTTGATGTAGCCAGAGGGAGCTACATAACGATTGGCATTGACTTGTTGGTTAGTCCGTTGTCATGTAAAGGGAATGACATTTTTGTTTTTGTGTGGAGTCAGCCAGCTTTGCTCCAGTACAGCATCAGACTCTGGCCTCCAACAAAGAACATCAACAGGCATCTCATAATGCGTGAGAGATAAGGGTCCTGTATGAGGCATGTTGAAACATAAAGAACAATATATTAAATATATGGTTTGTAATACAGTATGTGCATGTACATTGACTGTTATACATTTTGAAACACAAAATAACAGAAGAATGGACAGCGTTCAATAACATACAGGTGGAAACCGTTGATTTCATACAGTACATAATTCTGGAGTTCATTGATAATGTACCAATGGACCACATTGCACATAATGTACAGATTAAATATTTTGATCTCACATGTTCTTTAGGCAAGAGAGTCAAATGAAATAACCCATCTCAGTACTTCTCAGTGGGTCCAGTCTTACGGAGTTATTCATTGCCTTTGGCTTTACCCAGGATGATGCAGATGTTTTTGATGGTATTACTCTAAGAGAATTTTCCAGAAAAGAGAAGGATTAAGCGGTGCGGTCGTTTTTTAGTAGGGCCTCTCTACGCTTTCGGTCCTCTAAGAGTTAATGGAATATCTTTCTTAGTGTTTATTTATAACCTCTAACTATGCTATATGCACATGGAATGGCAATGGCCTAAAACACCCATCTAAACAACCCAGGGCTATAGAGCTCGACGGAAATGAGCTCCCTCTGGTTTGTTCAGCCATCCTTATGGGGAAAAACAAATGGCGAAAGAATAGGATTTTGGAATAAACGCAGAAAATTAGGCCCTTTGGTTAACACAGGCTTAGGAGATGTTTAGTTCTATGAGATAATAGCAGCCAGTTAACATGACCTTTAAACCTCTTAAGGATCTGACCCTTTTTTCGATTTCCCGCCTAAAATGGCATATCCAAATCTAACTGCCTGTAGCTCAGGACCTGAGGCAAGGATATGCATATTCTTGATACCATTTGAAAGGAAACACTTTGAAGTTTGTGTAAATGTGAAATTAATGTAGGAGAATATAACACATTAGATCTGGTAAAAGATAATACAAAAACAAAAAAACATTTTGTTTTCTTTTTTTTAAATGCAAGAAAAAGGCCAAAAAAAAGGGTCAGATCCTTAACTACTTAGGGAGCAGTGAGGTGCTAGCGCCCCACTCCCGGCACTACCCGGTGAAATGTAAGGCGCCAAATTCAAAATCCAAAAGTTGAATTATTAAACATTCATCAATATACAAGTGTTGCATAGTCATCAAAAGCTCTGATTTTTGGCAATATCACTAGCGCCCCACCACTCCCTAAGTAGTTAACTGAGCACAGGAAGATGTGGCTTTAACCCTATGAAGGGCCTCCCCACACCAGACATCTGTAAAGTCAAGTTCAAGTTATTTTCCCCAGTCACTTTAGTTTGTTGATGGGAGAGATTTCAGACGAGTCTCGAAATGTGACCTCCCCAAATCTGTGGGAGCGACATGATCCCTTCTAATAGCGTGCTATGAGGTGACTGAGGAAAGGGAGGGAAGTGAGAATCCTGGGCTGTATCACAAAAGGCTGTGATAGGGAGTCCCACAGGGCAGCGCACATTTGGCTCAGCGTCGTCTGGGTTAGGGGAGGGTTTGGCTGGAGTAGGCCGTCATTGTAAATAAGAATTTGTTCTTAACTGACTTGCCTAGTTAAATAAAGGTAAAAAAAATTGGCAGATCACTGTCACGTCCAGGCCTGAAATGACAGGCTGGCGTGTTTTGTTTTGGTTTTGGTGTAGGGTTTTTTATGTTCTAGGTGTTATATATCTATGTTGGGGTAATGGTTCCCAATTAGAGGCAGCTGTGTGTCGTTGTCTCTAATTGGGAACCATATATATGTTTGGGGTTTACGTATAGGCTTTGTGGGTTATTGTTTATGCATAGCTTTGTTCTTTTGTCAGTCTATGTCAGTGTTACGATCTTCGTTCATTTTGTTGTTTTTGCCCAGTTACGTTTCATAAATAAATATGTATACTGGATGCCTCGCTGCGCCTTGGTCTGTCCGTCCTGAAGATCGTGACAATCACATTGAACAAAAAGATCATTAAAACTGGCTAAGGTCCAATCCAAAAATAAATATTTAAAACATACCAAACCCCTCTTTCGCCACAAAACAATAGCCTGGTCAAGATTGGAGGGTAGAAATAGATTGTTGTTACAAAAAGGGCCTAGAAGAGATCTTCAGAGTAGAGAGCACAATGGGATTTGCAGGATATTAGGATAGTGGGGCACAGATTAGAGTAGAAAGCGAAGATGATTGGCAAGAATGCGCTTCTATTGAGCACTAGATGGTATTTGAAGCATTTTGCCATACCAAAATCTTTATTCCCCATACATTTATATAATTTAATTCCTTGCCATAGAAAGAGGCAGTCTCTTCAAAGAGAGGGTTATATAAATTGATTGAGTGAGTAGGAGCCTTCTCTATTCCCCACTCGCTGCAATGGCAAAATACCGATGCTCTGCATCAGAAATAGACCCTCTTTTCAGAAGTAAGGAGGGGAGGAGGAGGGCGAGGAGGAGGAGAAAAAAATGAATGCATTCAAACTGCAGGGCTGACTGAATTGATGGGCACCAAGAGTGGAGGTTTTCTTAGAGTAACAATTTGCATAATGGGAAAGTGGTTGGAGTTTGGAGCCGAGAGCTCTTCTCTTCTTCTTCTGTGTTATGAGGACAGCTGCTGAAGTGGAAGGAAGGGAAATGGCTGTGATCAGATACAGTGCCTTCAGAAAGTATTCATACCACTTGACTTATTCCACATTTTGTTGTGTTACAGCCTGAATTCAAAATGGATGAAATTGATTTTTTCTCATCCATCTACACACAATACCCCATAATGACAAAGTGAAAACATGTTTTAAGATATTTTTGCAAATGTATTGAAAATGAAATACAGAAATATCTCATTTACATAAGTATTGGTTACAATCACTTTTGGCAGCGATCACAGCTGTGAGTATTTCTGGGTAAGTCTCTAAAAGCTTTCCACTGAATTGTAGAATATTTGCCCATGTATTATTTTCTAAATTCTTCAAGCTCTGTCAAATTGATTGTTGGTCATTGCTAGACAACCATTTTCAAATCTTGCCATAGATTTTCAAGCAGATTTAAGTCAAAACTGTAACTCGGTTACTCAGGAACATTCACTGTCTTCTTGGTAAGCAACTCCTGTCTAGACTTGGCCTTGTGTTTTAGGTTATTGTCCTGCTGAAAAGTGAACTAATCTCCCAGTGTCTGGTGGAAAGAAGACTGAACCAAATTTTCCTCTATGATCTTGCCTATGCTTAACTCAATTTCGTATATATACTTTTTTTCCTGAAAAACTCCACAGTCCTTAACGATTACAAGCATACCCGTAATATGATGTAGCCACCACTATGCTTGAAAATGTGGAGAGTGGTACTGAGTAATATGTTGTATTGGATTTGCTCCAAACATAACACTTTGTATTCAGGACAAAAAGTGAATTGCTTTGCCACATGTTTTGCTGTATTACTTTAGTGCCTTGTTGCAAACAGGATGCATGTTTGTATTCTGTACAGGCTTCCTTCTTTTCACTCTGTCAATTAGGTTAGTATTGTGGAGTAACTACAATGTTGTTGATAAATCCTCAGTTTTCTCCTATCACAGCCATTAAACTGTTTTAAAGTCACCATTGGTTTCATGATGAAATTCCTGAGCGGTTTCTTTCCTCTCCAGCTACAATGTTAGGAAGGACACTTGTATCTTTGTAGTGACTGGCTGTATTGATACACCGTCCAGAGTGTAGTTAATAACTTCACCATGCTCAAAGGGATATTCAATACACATCTACCAATAGGTGCCCTTCATTTGCAGGGCATTGGAAAACCTCCCTGGTCTTTGTGGTTGAATCTGTGTTTAAAATGTACTGCTTGACTGAGGGACCTTACATATAATTGTATGTGTGGGGTACAGACATGAAGTCATTCCAAATAATGTTAATCACTATTATTGCTCACAGGGTGAGTCCATGCAACTTATGTGGTGTTTACTCCTGAACTTAATTAGGCTAGCCATGACATTTCAGCTTTTACTTTTTTATTAATTTGTAAAACATTTGAGAAACATGAATCCATTTTGACATTATGTGGTATTGTGTGTAGGCCAGTGACAGAATCTCAATTGAAAACATTTAAAATTCAGGCAGTAAACGCAATAAAATGTTGAAAAAGTCAAGGGGTGTGAAAACTTTCTGAAGGCACTGTAGCACAAGCCCAGACGTATCAAATTTAAAGTTTTATTAGTCGTACAGAAAGTACAGGATACACACGGTATATACACCGTCCAACGAAATGCTTACTTGCAGGTTCCTTCTCAACAATGCAACAATAATAAGAAATAATAAAAGATAAGAACACAAACATAAAGTAAATGGCTCAGTAGAATAGAATAGACATTTTAGCATTGTTACAGCAAGGCACAATTTCAAGTCCAATATTTACAATTGTTTTGTGGAAGGGGGATTGGAGGGGTCAAGCTGTGCTAATTGAAAATGTGTTTGTGAGTATAACAGAACTGATATAGCAGGCGAAAACCCAAGGAAAATCCGTCCGGATTTGCAGTTTTTTTTGTAGATTACCTTTTTCTCCAAGCTGCTTATAGGATTCAATGTTATGTATGACTGAGACTGCAGTACCTATGGCTTCCACTAGATGTCAACAGTCTTTATACAGTGTTTGGAGGCTTTAGCACTAAGCAGAACCGATAGGAAGAGGAAATAGTCAAGGGACCACATTTGTCAACAACGTTTCACAGGCGCGAGATTGTGAGCGCTCCCCACTTTATTTTCCTTTTATATTGTTTATGATATCATCCGAGTGCATTATTATCGCTAATATTCATAAAAGGATACCTAAGGATACATTAAAAATGATGTTTGATTTGTTTGTAGAAGGTTTATAGATATATTTGAACGCGTTATCTTCACGGTTCAATGGGCGACTCGACGGTGGATTTTCTGAACATAACGCGCCAACCAAACAGAGATTTATGGATATATTGAAATTACTTTTTCTAACAAAATAACCATTGGATGTCTTCGTTGGACACTTGGGAAGCCCTCAGCAGAAGTTAATGGAAAAATATTGGAGGTGCTACCCTCAAACAATCAAATGTTGTGCTTTCGCCGTAAAGCCTTTTTGAAATCTGACAACGCTGTGATATTGCCAAGAAGCAGAGCTTTTGATGACTATGCAACACTTGTATATTGATGAATGTTTAATAATTAAACTTTTGGATTTTGAATTTGGTGCCTTGCATTTTCGCTAGCACCCCACCACTCTGTAAGTAGTTAAACCTCTCATCAATGAGCTGTTTTCTTCCACAGGACTGCCGCTGACTGGATTTTGTTTGTCGCACTATTCTCGGTTAACCGTGCGTGAAATGTCCAGGAGGCTGGCCGTTTCTGAGAGACTGGAACTGGCACACCTGGCGAACCCACAACAGTCCAGAGACAGGTATGGCAAGGCCAGTGAGCAATGGCTGGAGTGACTGATACAGTCTATGAAACAAAAAGCATTAGATAACCTACTACAACCCTCACTGTTTCCCTACATGATTTCTATGCCTTTGCTGTTCTATGTGGTTCTATGATGTACAGTTGAAGTCGGAAGTTTACATACACCTTAGCCAAATACATTTTAAACTGTTTCACACAAATTTAATCCTAGTAAAAATTCCCTGTCTTAGGTCAGTTAGGATCCCCACTTTATTTTAAGAATGTGAAATGTCAGAATAATAGTAGAGAGTGATTTATTTCAGCTTTTATTTCTTTCATCACATTCCCAGTGGGTCAGAAGTTTACATACACTCAATTAGTATTTGGTAGCATTACCTTTAAATTGATTAACTTGGGTCAAACATTTCAGGTAGCCTTACACAAGCTTCCCACAATAAGTTGGGTGAATTTTGTCCCATTCCTCCTGACAGAGCTGGTGTAACTGAATCAGGTTTTTAGGCCTCCTTGCTCACACATGCTTTTTCAGTTCTGCCCAAACATTTTCTATAGGATTGAGGGCATTGTGATGGCCACTCCAATACCTTGACTTTGTTGTCCTTAAGCCATTTTGACACAACTTTGTAAGTATGCTTGGGGTCAATGTCCATTTGGAAGACCCATTTGCGACCAAGCTTTAACTTCCTGACTGATGTCTTGAGCTGTTGCTTCAATATATCCACATAATTTTCAATCCTCATAATGCCATCTATTTTGTGAAGTGCATGATGCTGCCACCCCCCGTGCTTTACGGTTGGGATGGTGTTGTTCGGCTTGCAAGCCTCACCCTTTTTTCTCCAAACATAATGATGGTCATTATGGCCAAACAGTTCTTTTTTTGTTTCATCAGACCAGAGGACATTTCTCCAAAAAGTGCAATCTTTGTCTCCATGCGCAGTTGCAAACCGTAGTCTGGCTTTTTTTTATGGCGGTTTTGGAGCAGTGGCTTCTTCCTTGCTAAGCGGCCTTTCAGGTTATGTCGACATAGGACTCGTTTTACTGTGGATATAGATACTTTTGTACCTGTTTCCTCCAGCATCTTCACAAGGTCCTTTGCTGTTGTTCTGGGATTGATTTGCACTTTTCGCACCAAAGTAATGCGTTAATCTGTAGGAGACAGAACACGTCTCCTGCCTGAGCGGTATGACGGCTGCGTGGTCCCATGGTGTTTATACTTGCATACTATTGTTTGTACAGATGAACGTGGTACCTTCAGGCGTTTGGAAATTCTCAAGGATGAACCAGATTTGTGGATGTCTACAATTATTTTTCTGAGGTCTTGGATGATTTCTTTTGATTTACCCATGATGTCAAGCAAAGAGGCACTGAGTTTGAAGGTAGGCCTTGAAATTCATCCACAGGTACACCTCCAATTGACTCAACTTATGTCAATTAGCCTATCAGAAGATTATAAAGCCACAACATAATTTTCTGGAATTTTCCAAGCTGTTTAAAGGCACAGTCAACTCAGTGAATTTAAACTGCTGACCCCCTGGCATTGTGATACAGTGAATTATATGTGAAATAATCTGTCTGTAAACAATTGTTGGAAAAATTACTTGTGTCATGCACAAAAAAGATGTCCTAACCGACTTGCCAAAACTATAGTTTGTTAACAAGAAATGTGTTGAAAAACGAGTTTTATTGACTCCAACCTAAGTGTATGTAAACTTCCGACTTCAACTGTATGTGTGCACTCCAGTGAGGAGGTGTGTGGAGAGTTAGCATTGGAGATCAATGTGGATGATACATTTTCAAAACGTTTTATCAGTTGGTCTCTCAATTGCCTGTTATGTAAAACGTAAATGTGAAACGTACTCCCCTCAGGTTAAATTACTGAACAAACTGAATACTGAACTCTTTGATACTAGCACTCTTTACTAGTGGGTAAGAGCCTAGTGGGTATGAGCCTTGGGCCAGTATCCAAATGGTTGCTGGTTCAAATCCCTTAGCGGACTAAGTGAAAAATCTGCCAATGTACCCTTGGGCAAGGCACTTAACCCTTGTTGCTCTGGATCGGAGGGTATGCTAAAATACTTACATGTAAAGTAGTTGAATATTGGATTTTTTGGGGAAATACACTTGGAAAGTATTGGCATATATTTGAAAACACTCAAATATGTGTATTTTCAAATTCAAATCATTAAATACTCCATGCATTTGCACCCATGTCAGTTTGGTCTTATCGGTATTGAAAGAATATATTTACAAATAGTTTGGGTTATTTAAAATACTTTAAAATATTTAAAATATAAGTAGCTGATTTCGCCACATTATAAACAAATTCTCAAATAAGTATTTAAATAACAAATAATTAAATATGCATGTATTTGAACACAGGTCTGCACCTAAGTCTCACTATCTAATGACTTTGTCCTAACCCTGCGACCTGACTAGGAACAGCTTGGGGGCCTACAGATCTAAAAACATTTGCCCTAACAAAAAATGTATCACACCTACAACAGTTTCCATTAATTATAATCTACATAATAAAACAAATGTCTCTTGCTGCAGAATTATTTACCTGCTCTAGCAAACTGGAAATTATAGCCCATGCAGTCTATGACTATTGCTCCTCAAGATTTACTAAAGCTGAAATGTTTTTCCTGGTCGTGTCATGTGGTCAGGAAAAAACTCCTGGCCCCTACTAATGACACAACTTCTTCCCATTCATAAAACATGTTGCATGCGTCTCCTATGTCCATTAATATTACATGGACGACTCACCCCTGGGCGGAAACCCTTACGAGACCGCAGGACAGGCCTGACGCATCACGACTATGAAGTTAGGGTTTGGTTAACGATAGTTGTTTGACATTTTTTGAAAATAGATAAAAGTCGGGTCTTTCGCTCGAGTAAACAACGACCTAGACAAAAAAGTATTTTGATCCTCAGGCTTATTAATATGTATTTGCTGGTCCGTGGTTCTCACTTGCTTGGTGCTACAACTCCCTGCTGGATTGTTGGGGAGAGTGCAGGGTTCTGATAACTACTTCCCACTAGTGCAGGGTTTCACCAAAAGAGGACAATGAATATTGTGTTTATTTGTTTCCTTGGAACGTTTTTAGAAAGGAAGTGAACGTTCTGCCTGTTCTGGGATATATTTGAGCAGCGTTATCTTCACGGTTCAATGGGCGACTCGACGGTGGATTTTCTGAACATAACGCGCCAACCAAACAGAGATTTATGGATATAATAAATTACTTTTTCTAACAAAATAACCATTGGATGTCTTCGTTGGACACTTGGGAAGCCCTCAGCAGAAGTTAATGGAAAAATATTGGAGGTGCTACCCTCAAACAATCAAATGTTGTGCTTTCGCCGTAAAGCCTTTTTGAAATCTGACAACGCTGTGATATTGCCAAGAAGCAGAGCTTTTGATGACTATGCAACACTTGTATATTGATGAATGTTTAATAATTCAACTTTTGGATTTTGAATTTGGTGCCTTGCATTTTCGCTAGCACCCCACCACTCTGTAAGTAGTTAAACCTCTCATCAATGAGCTGTTTTCTTCCACAGGACTGCCGCTGACTGGATTTTGTTTGTCGCACTATTCTCGGTTAACCGTGCGTGAAAAGTCCAGGAGGCTGGCCGTTTCTGAGAGACTGGAACTGGCACACCTGGCGAACCCACAACAGTCCAGAGACAGGTATGGCAAGGCCAGTGAGCAATGGCTGGAGTGACTGATACAGTCTATGAAACAAAAAGCATTAGATAACCTACTACAACCCTCACTGTTTCCCTACATGATTTCTATGCCTTTGCTGTTCTATGTGGTTCTATGATGTACAGTTGAAGTCGGAAGTTTACATACACCTTAGCCAAATACATTTAAACTGTTTCACACAAATTTAATCCTAGTAAAAATTCCTGTCTTAGGTCAGTTAGGATCCCCACTTTATTTTAAGAATGTGAAATGTCAGAATAATAGTAGAGAGTGATTTATTTCAGCTTTTATTTCTTTCATCACATTCCCAGTGGGTCAGAAGTTTACATACACTCAATTAGTATTTGGTAGCATTACCTTTAAATTGATTAACTTGGGTCAAACATTTCAGGTAGCCTTACACAAGCTTCCCACAATAAGTTGGGTGAATTTTGTCCCATTCCTCCTGACAGAGCTGGTGTAACTGAATCAGGTTTTTAGGCCTCCTTGCTCACACATGCTTTTTCAGTTCTGCCCAAACATTTTCTATAGGATTGAGGGCATTGTGATGGCCACTCCAATACCTTGACTTTGTTGTCCTTAAGCCATTTTGACACAACTTTGTAAGTATGCTTGGGGTCAATGTCCATTTGGAAGACCCATTTGCGACCAAGCTTTAACTTCCTGACTGATGTCTTGAGCTGTTGCTTCAATATATCCACATAATTTTCAATCCTCATAATGCCATCTATTTTGTGAAGTGCATGATGCTGCCACCCCGTGCTTTACGGTTGGGATGGTGTTGTTCGGCTTGCAAGCCTCACCCTTTTTCTCCAAACATAATGATGGTCATTATGGCCAAACAGTTCTTTTTTGTTTCATCAGACCAGAGGACATTTCTCCAAAAGTGCAATCTTTGTCTCCATGCGCAGTTGCAAACCGTAGTCTGGCTTTTTTTATGGCGGTTTTGGAGCAGTGGCTTCTTCCTTGCTAAGCGGCCTTTCAGGTTATGTCGACATAGGACTCGTTTTACTGTGGATATAGATACTTTTGTACCTGTTTCCTCCAGCATCTTCACAAGGTCCTTTGCTGTTGTTCTGGGATTGATTTGCACTTTTCGCACCAAAGTACGTTAATCTGTAGGAGACAGAACACGTCTCCTGCCTGAGCGGTATGACGGCTGCGTGGTCCCATGGTGTTTATACTTGCATACTATTGTTTGTACAGATGAACGTGGTACCTTCAGGCGTTTGGAAATTCTCAAGGATGAACCAGATTTGTGGATGTCTACAATTATTTTTCTGAGGTCTTGGATGATTTCTTTTGATTTACCCATGATGTCAAGCAAAGAGGCACTGAGTTTGAAGGTAGGCCTTGAAATTCATCCACAGGTACACCTCCAATTGACTCAACTTATGTCAATTAGCCTATCAGAAGATTATAAAGCCACAACATAATTTTCTGGAATTTTCCAAGCTGTTTAAAGGCACAGTCAACTCAGTGAATTTAAACTGCTGACCCCCTGGCATTGTGATACAGTGAATTATATGTGAAATAATCTGTCTGTAAACAATTGTTGGAAAAATTACTTGTGTCATGCACAAAAAAGATGTCCTAACCGACTTGCCAAAACTATAGTTTGTTAACAAGAAATGTGTTGAAAAACGAGTTTTATTGACTCCAACCTAAGTGTATGTAAACTTCCGACTTCAACTGTATGTGTGCACTCCAGTGAGGAGGTGTGTGGAGAGTTAGCATTGGAGATCAATGTGGATGATACATTTTCAAAACGTTTTATCAGTTGGTCTCTCAATTGCCTGTTATGTAAAAACGTAAATGTGAAACGTACTCCCCCTCAGGTTAAATTACTGAACAAACTGAATACTGAACTCTTTGATACTAGCACTCTTTACTAGTGGGTAAGAGCCTAGTGGGTATGAGCCTTGGGCCAGTATCCAAATGGTTGCTGGTTCAAATCCCTTAGCGGACTAAGTGAAAAATCTGCCAATGTACCCTTGGGCAAGGCACTTAACCCTTGTTGCTCTGGATCGGAGGGTATGCTAAAATACTTACATGTAAAGTAGTTGAATATTGGATTTTGGGAAATACACTTGGAAAGTATTGGCATATATTTGAAAACACTCAAATATGTGTATTTTCAAATTCAAATCATTAAATACTCCATGCATTTGCACCCATGTCAGTTTGGTCTTATCGGTATTGAAAGAATATATTTACAAATAGTTTGGGTTATTTAAAATACTTTAAAATATTTAAAATATAAGTAGCTGATTTCGCCACATTATAAACAAATTCTCAAATAAGTATTTAAATAACAAATAATTAAATATGCATGTATTTGAACACAGGTCTGCACCTAAGTCTCACTATCTAATGACTTTGTCCTAACCCTGCGACCTGACTAGGAACAGCTTGGGGGCCTACAGATCTAAAAACATTTGCCCTAACAAAAATGTATCACACCTACAACAGTTTCCATTAATTATAATCTACATAATAAAACAAATGTCTCTTGCTGCAGAATTATTTACCTGCTCTAGCAAACTGGAAATTATAGCCCATGCAGTCTATGACTATTGCTCCTCAAGATTTACTAAAGCTGAAATGTTTTTCCTGGTCGTGTCATGTGGTCAGGAAAAAACTCCTGGCCCCTACTAATGACACAACTTCTTCCCATTCATAAAACATGTTGCATGCGTCTCCTATGTCCATTAATATTACATGGACGACTCACCCTGGGCGAAACCCTTACGAGACCGCAGGACAGGCCTGACGATCACGACTATGAAGTTAGGGTTTGGTTAACGATAGTTGTTTGACATTTTTTGAAAATAGATAAAAGTCGGGTCTTTCGCTCGAGTAAACAACGACCTAGACAAAAAAGTATTTTGATCCTCAGGCTTATTAATATGTATTTGCTGGTCCGTGGTTCTCACTTGCTTGGTGCTACAACTCCCTGCTGGATTGTTGGGGAGAGTGCAGGGTTCTGATAACTACTTCCACTAGTGCAGGGTTTCACCAAAAGAGGACAATGAATATTGTGTTTATTTGTTTCCTTGGAACGTTTTTAGAAAGGAAGTGAACGTTCTGCCTGTTCTGGGATATATTTGAACGCGTTATCTTCACGGTTCAATGGGCGACTCGACGGTGGATTTTCTGAACATAACGCGCCAACCAAACAGAGATTTATGGATATAATAAATTACTTTTTCTAACAAAATAACCATTGGATGTCTTCGTTGGACACTTGGGAAGCCCTCAGCAGAAGTTAATGGAAAAATATTGGAGGTGCTACCCTCAAACAATCAAATGTTGTGCTTTCGCCGTAAAGCCTTTTTGAAATCTGACAACGCTGTGATATTGCCAAGAAGCAGAGCTTTTGATGACTATGCAACACTTGTATATTGATGAATGTTTAATAATTCA
Organism: Brachymystax lenok tsinlingensis; assembly: GCA_030435695.1. Taxonomy (NCBI): domain Eukaryota; kingdom Metazoa; phylum Chordata; class Actinopteri; order Salmoniformes; family Salmonidae; genus Brachymystax; species Brachymystax lenok. Next base: position 14,469,621 of record CM059817.1, on the reverse strand, counting down.
ACTTTTGGATTTTGAATTTGGTGCCTTGCATTTTCGCTTAGCACCCCACCACTCTGTAAGTAGTTAAACCTCTCATCAATGAGCTGTTTTCTTCCACAGGACTGCCGCTGACTGGATTTTGTTTGTCGCACTATTCTCGGTTAACCGTGCGTGAAAAGTCCAGGAGGCTGGCCGTTTCTGAGAGACTGGAACTGGCACACCTGGCGAACCCACAACAGTCCAGAGACAGGTATGGCAAGGCCAGTGAGCAATGGCTGGAGTGACTGATACAGTCTATGAAACAAAAAGCATTAGATAACCTACTACAACCCTCACTGTTTCCCTACATGATTTCTATGCCTTTGCTGTTCTATGTGGTTCTATGATGTACAGTTGAAGTCGGAAGTTTACATACACCTTAGCCAAATACATTTAAACTGTTTCACACAAATTTAATCCTAGTAAAAATTCCCTGTCTTAGGTCAGTTAGGATCCCCACTTTATTTTAAGAATGTGAAATGTCAGAATAATAGTAGAGAGTGATTTATTTCAGCTTTTATTTCTTTCATCACATTCCCAGTGGGTCAGAAGTTTACATACACTCAATTAGTATTTGGTAGCATTACCTTTAAATTGATTAACTTGGGTCAAACATTTCAGGTAGCCTTACACAAGCTTCCCACAATAAGTTGGGTGAATTTTGTCCCATTCCTCCTGACAGAGCTGGTGTAACTGAATCAGGTTTTTAGGCCTCCTTGCTCACACATGCTTTTTCAGTTCTGCCCAAACATTTTCTATAGGATTGAGGGCATTGTGATGGCCACTCCAATACCTTGACTTTGTTGTCCTTAAGCCATTTTGACACAACTTTGTAAGTATGCTTGGGGTCAATGTCCATTTGGAAGACCCATTTGCGACCAAGCTTTAACTTCCTGACTGATGTCTTGAGCTGTTGCTTCAATATATCCACATAATTTTCAATCCTCATAATGCCATCTATTTTGTGAAGTGCATGATGCTGCCACCCCCGTGCTTTACGGTTGGGATGGTGTTGTTCGGCTTGCAAGCCTCACCCTTTTTTCTCCAAACATAATGATGGTCATTATGGCCAAACAGTTCTTTTTTTGTTTCATCAGACCAGAGGACATTTCTCCAAAAAGTGCAATCTTTGTCTCCATGCGCAGTTGCAAACCGTAGTCTGGCTTTTTTTATGGCGGTTTTGGAGCAGTGGCTTCTTCCTTGCTAAGCGGCCTTTCAGGTTATGTCGACATAGGACTCGTTTTACTGTGGATATAGATACTTTTGTACCTGTTTCCTCCAGCATCTTCACAAGGTCCTTTGCTGTTGTTCTGGGATTGATTTGCACTTTTCGCACCAAAGTACGTTAATCTGTAGGAGACAGAACACGTCTCCTGCCTGAGCGGTATGACGGCTGCGTGGTCCCATGGTGTTTATACTTGCATACTATTGTTTGTACAGATGAACGTGGTACCTTCAGGCGTTTGGAAATTCTCAAGGATGAACCAGATTTGTGGATGTCTACAATTATTTTTCTGAGGTCTTGGATGATTTCTTTTGATTTACCCATGATGTCAAGCAAAGAGGCACTGAGTTTGAAGGTAGGCCTTGAAATTCATCCACAGGTACACCTCCAATTGACTCAACTTATGTCAATTAGCCTATCAGAAGATTATAAAGCCACAACATAATTTTCTGGAATTTTCCAAGCTGTTTAAAGGCACAGTCAACTCAGTGAATTTAAACTGCTGACCCCTGGCATTGTGATACAGTGAATTATATGTGAAATAATCTGTCTGTAAACAATTGTTGGAAAAATTACTTGTGTCATGCACAAAAAGATGTCCTAACCGACTTGCCAAAACTATAGTTTGTTAACAAGAAATGTGTTGAAAAACGAGTTTTATTGACTCCAACCTAAGTGTATGTAAACTTCCGACTTCAACTGTATGTGTGCACTCCAGTGAGGAGGTGTGTGGAGAGTTAGCATTGGAGATCAATGTGGATGATACATTTTCAAAACGTTTTATCAGTTGGTCTCTCAATTGCCTGTTATGTAAAAACGTAAATGTGAAACGACTCCCCTCAGGTTAAATTACTGAACAAACTGAATACTGAACTCTTTGATACTAGCACTCTTTACTAGTGGGTAAGAGCCTAGTGGGTATGAGCCTTGGGCCAGTATCCAAATGGTTGCTGGTTCAAATCCCTTAGCGGACTAAGTGAAAAATCTGCCAATGTACCCTTGGGCAAGGCACTTAACCCTTGTTGCTCTGGATCGGAGGGTATGCTAAAATACTTACATGTAAAGTAGTTGAATATTGGATTTTTTGGGGAAATACACTTGGAAAGTATTGGCATATATTTGAAAACACTCAAATATGTGTATTTTCAAATTCAAATCATTAAATACTCCATGCATTTGCACCCATGTCAGTTTGGTCTTATCGGTATTGAAAGAATATATTTACAAATAGTTTGGGTTATTTAAAATACTTTAAAATATTTAAAATATAAGTAGCTGATTTCGCCACATTATAAACAAATTCTCAAATAAGTATTTAAATAACAAATAATTAAATATGCATGTATTTGAACACAGGTCTGCACCTAAGTCTCACTATCTAATGACTTTGTCCTAACCCTGCGACCTGACTAGGAACAGCTTGGGGGCCTACAGATCTAAAAACATTTGCCCTAACAAAAATGTATCACACCTACAACAGTTTCCATTAATTATAATCTACATAATAAAACAAATGTCTCTTGCTGCAGAATTATTTACCTGCTCTAGCAAACTGGAAATTATAGCCCATGCAGTCTATGACTATTGCTCCTCAAGATTTACTAAAGCTGAAATGTTTTTCCTGGTCGTGTCATGTGGTCAGGAAAAACTCCTGGCCCCTACTAATGACACAACTTCTTCCCATTCATAAAACATGTTGCATGCGTCTCCTATGTCCATTAATATTACATGGACGACTCACCCCTGGGCGGAAACCCTTACGAGACCGCAGGACAGGCCTGACGCATCACGACTATGAAGTTAGGGTTTGGTTAACGATAGTTGTTTGACATTTTTTGAAAATAGATAAAAGTCGGGTCTTTCGCTCGAGTAAACAAATTCCACCTAGACAAAAAGTATTTTGATCCTCAGGCTTATTAATATGTATTTGCTGGTCCGTGGTTCTCACTTGCTTGGTGCTACAACTCCCTGCTGGATTGTTGGGGAGAGTGCAGGGTTCTGATAACTACTTCCACTAGTGCAGGGTTTCACCAAAAGAGGACAATGAATATTGTGTTTATTTGTTTCCTTGGAACGTTTTTAGAAAGGAAGTGAACGTTCTGCCTGTTCTGGGATATATTTGAACGCGTTATCTTCACGGTTCAATGGGCGACTCGACGGTGGATTTTCTGAACATAACGCGCCAACCAAACAGAGATTTATGGATATAATAAATTACTTTTTCTAACAAAATAACCATTGGATGTCTTCGTTGGACACTTGGGAAGCCCTCAGCAGAAGTTAATGGAAAAATATTGGAGGTGCTACCCTCAAACAATCAAATGTTGTGCTTTCGCCGTAAAGCCTTTTTGAAATCTGACAACGCTGTGATATTGCCAAGAAGCAGAGCTTTTGATGACTATGCAACACTTGTATATTGATGAATGTTTAATAATTAAACTTTTGGATTTTGAATTTGGTGCCTTGCATTTTCGCTAGCACCCCACCACTCTGTAAGTAGTTAAACCTCTCATCAATGAGCTGTTTTCTTCCACAGGACTGCCGCTGACTGGATTTTGTTTGTCGCACTATTCTCGGTTAATCAGGCGTGAAAAGTCCAGGAGGCTGGCCGCTTCTGAGAGACTGGAACTGGCACACCTGGCGAACCCACAACAGTCCAGAGACAGGTATGGCAAGGCCAGTGAGCAATGGCTGGAGTGACTGATACAGTCTATGAAACAAAAAGCATTAGATAACCTACTACAACCCTCACTGTTTCCCTACATGATTTCTATGCCTTTGCTGTTCTATGTGGTTCTATGATGTACAGTTGAAGTCGGAAGTTTACATACACCTTAGCCAAATACATTTAAACTGTTTCACACAAATTTAATCCTAGTAAAAATTCCCTGTCTTAGGTCAGTTAGGATCCCCACTTTATTTTAAGAATGTGAAATGTCAGAATAATAGTAGAGAGTGATTTATTTCAGCTTTTATTTCTTTCATCACATTCCCAGTGGGTCAGAAGTTTACATACACTCAATTAGTATTTGGTAGCATTACCTTTAAATTGATTAACTTGGGTCAAACATTTCAGGTAGCCTTACACAAGCTTCCCACAATAAGTTGGGTGAATTTTGTCCCATTCCTCCTGACAGAGCTGGTGTAACTGAATCAGGTTTTAGGCCTCCTTGCTCACACATGCTTTTTCAGTTCTGCCCAAACATTTTCTATAGGATTGAGGGCATTGTGATGGCCACTCCAATACCTTGACTTTGTTGTCCTTAAGCCATTTTGACACAACTTTGTAAGTATGCTTGGGGTCAATGTCCATTTGGAAGACCCATTTGCGACCAAGCTTTAACTTCCTGACTGATGTCTTGAGCTGTTGCTTCAATATATCCACATAATTTTCAATCCTCATAATGCCATCTATTTTGTGAAGTGCATGATGCTACCACCCCCGTGCTTTACGGTTGGGATGGTGTTGTTCGGCTTGCAAGCCTCACCCTTTTTTCTCCAAACATAATGATGGTCATTATGGCCAAACAGTTCTTTTTTTGTTTCATCAGACCAGAGGACATTTCTCCAAAAAGTGCAATCTTTGTCTCCATGCAGTTGCAAACCGTAGTCTGGCTTTTTTTATGGCGGTTTTGGAGCAGTGGCTTCTTCCTTGCTAAGCGGCCTTTCAGGTTATGTCGACATAGGACTCGTTTTACTGTGGATATAGATACTTTTGTACCTGTTTCCTCCAGCATCTTCACAAGGTCCTTTGCTGTTGTTCTGGGATTGATTTGCACTTTTCGCACCAAAGCACGTTAATCTGTAGGAGACAGAACACGTCTCCTGCCTGAGCGGTATGACGGCTGCGTGGTCCCATGGTGTTTATACTTGCATACTATTGTTTGTACAGATGAACGTGGTACCTTCAGGCGTTTGGAAATTCTCAAGGATGAACCAGATTTGTGGATGTCTACAATTATTTTTCTGAGGTCTTGGATGATTTCTTTTGATTTACCCATGATGTCAAGCAAAGAGGCACTGAGTTTGAAGGTAGGCCTTGAAATTCATCCACAGGTACACCTCCAATTGACTCAACTTATGTCAATTAGCCTATCAGAAGATTATAAAGCCACAACATAATTTTCTGGAATTTTCCAAGCTGTTTAAAGGCACAGTCAACTCAGTGAATTTAAACTGCTGACCCCTGGCATTGTGATACAGTGAATTATATGTGAAATAATCTGTCTGTAAACAATTGTTGGAAAAAATTACTTGTGTCATGCACAAAAAGATGTCCTAACCGACTTGCCAAAACTATAGTTTGTTAACAAGAAATGTGTTGAAAAACGAGTTTTATTGACTCCAACCTAAGTGTATGTAAACTTCCGACTTCAACTGTATGTGTGCACTCCAGTGAGGAGGTGTGTGGAGAGTTAGCATTGGAGATCAATGTGGATGATACATTTTCAAAACGTTTTATCAGTTGGTCTCTCAATTGCCTGTTATGTAAAAACGTAAATGTGAAACGTACTCCCCCTCAGGTTAAATTACTGAACAAACTGAATACTGAACTCTTTGATACTAGCACTCTTTACTAGTGGGTAAGAGCCTAGTGGGTATGAGCCTTGGGCCAGTATCCAAATGGTTGCTGGTTCAAATCCCTTAGCGGACTAAGTGAAAAATCTGCCAATGTACCCTTGGGCAAGGCACTTAACCCTTGTTGCTCTGGATCGGAGGGTATGCTAAAATACTTACATGTAAAGTAGTTGAATATTGGATTTTTTGGGGAAATACACTTGGAAAGTATTGGCATATATTTGAAAACACTCAAATATGTGTATTTTCAAATTCAAATCATTAAATACTCCATGCATTTGCACCCATGTCAGTTTGGTCTTATCGGTATTGAAAGAATATATTTACAAATAGTTTGGGTTATTTAAAATACTTTAAAATATTTAAAATATAAGTAGCTGATTTCGACACATTATAAACAAATTCTCAAATAAGTATTTAAATAACAAATAATTAAATATGCATGTATTTGAACACAGGTCTGCACCTAAGTCTCACTATCTAATGACTTTGTCCTAACCCTGCGACCTGACTAGGAACAGCTTGGGGGCCTACAGATCTAAAAACATTTGCCCTAACAAAAAATGTATCACACCTACAACAGTTTCCATTAATTATAATCTACATAATAAAACAAATGTCTCTTGCTGCAGAATTATTTACCTGCTCTAGCAAACTGGAAATTATAGCCCATGCAGTCTATGACTATTGCTCCTCAAGATTTACTAAAGCTGAAATGTTTTTCCTGGTCGTGTCATGTGGTCAGGAAAAAACTCCTGGCCCCTACTAATGACACAACTTCTTCCCATTCATAAAACATGTTGCATCGTCTCCTATGTCCATTAATATTACATGGACGACTCACCCTGGCGAAACCCTTACGAGACCGCAGGACAGGCCTGACGCATCACGACTATGAAGTTAGGGTTTGGTTAACGATAGTTGTTTGACATTTTTTGAAAATAGATAAAAGTCGGGTCTTTCGCTCGAGTAAACAACGACCTAGACAAAAAAGTATTTTGATCCTCAGGCTTATTAATATGTATTTGCTGGTCCGTGGTTCTCACTTGCTTGGTGCTACAACTCCCTGCTGGATTGTTGGGGAGAGTGCAGGGTTCTGATAACTACTTCCACTAGTGCAGGGTTTCACCAAAAGAGGACAATGAATATTGTGTTTATGTGCAATCACAAGTTCAATCATAGCTTTGTGTGTGTCTCGTGTCCCTGTCCATGGTTCTGAAGTGGTGCAGCTAAAGACTGTATACACTACAATTGTATAGCCAGTGGCGTAGCTCAATTTCGCTGGGCCCCCCCACAATATATATATATATATATTTTAATCCCCCCCTAAAAACAATGATGGTTTATGACGTGTTCATTTGCTATCTGGGGAGCCTGACCAAAGCTTGTGGGGCCTGCGGGGCCATGTGCTACGCCAGTGTGTATACCCCTGCACATACGTACGTGACACTAACATTCACAAATGGCTATTCACTACACACACACACAAGTGCACACACAGGCACGCGCAGACACATGCACACATGCAGACACACACACACGCACTATCCGCCACTGTTCCCCCTGACAACCACATCAGGTTTAGGGGCACACAACAGCAGAGGATTAGGGGCACACAGCAGAGTGGTGGTGGTACAGGATTAGGGGCACACAGCAGCAGAGTGGTGGTACAGGATTAGTGGCACACAGCAGCAGAGTGGTGGTAGAGGATTAGGGGCACAAAGCAGCAGAGTGGTGGTAGAGGATTAAGGGGCACACAGCAGCAGAGTGGTGGTAGAGGATTAGGGGCACACAGCAGCAGAGTGGTGGTAGAGGATTAGGGGCACAAAGCAGCAGAGTGGTGGTAGAGGATTAGGGGCACACAGCAGCAGAGTGGTGGTAGAGGATTAGGGGCACACAGCAGCAGAGTGGTGGTAGAGGATTAGGGGCACAAAGCAGCAGAGTGGTGGTAGAGGATTAGGGGCACACAGCAGCAGAGTGGTGGTAGAGGATTAGGGGCACAAAGCAGCAGAGTGGTGGTAGAGGATTAGGGGCACACAGCAGCAGAGTGGTGGTAGAGGATTAGGGGCACAAAGCAGCAGAGTGGTGGTAGAGGATTAGGGGCACAAGCAGCAGAGTGGTGGTAGAGGATTAGGGGCACACAGCGGTAGAGGATTAGGGGCACACAGCGGTAGAGGATTAGGGGCACACAGCAGCAGAGTGGTGGTACAGGATTAGTGGCACACAGCAGCAGAGTGGTGGTACAGGATTAGGGGCACAAAGCAGCAGAGTGGTGGTAGAGGATTAGGGGCACACAGCAGCAGAGTGGTGGTACAGGATTAGGGGCACATTCTGTATTAATTCACCACTAAATGGACGCATCTGAGATTTGGGGTCTAATGATTAAAAGTATCTTTCTCCACACAGCCCTTTGAAGTCAAAGATCCAGATCATCAGGGTAAACCCTTCACATGTGATCTTATGTAAAGTTAATGTGATAACATATGACAATGTGTAAAAGCAACATGAAAACATTTGAAACTACACCTGTGACAACATTTGTACGGTTATCACATGTAAATGTTTTTCTTATGTGAAAATGCAATTCTACATGTGAGAGTTGAGTTTTCACATGTGAATGTTTCTTATATGTGGAACTGCAAATTGTATTTTCACGTATTATATTTCCACATGATTTCACGAAAATGTGTCGTGAAATTATGTGATTTTCCACATGTGAAATCATGTGTTTTTTCCGTAAGGTAAGACTGCCACTTATGACGTGCCTAAGGTACAAATGAGAGGCATTACTTTGCTGAGCCCTCACAGGAATAGCAATGGCATGGAAGCCAAGGGGCTCTGGTGGTTCTGGTGGTGGTGCTGCTGTGGGCCTGGCCCTGACTGGCCCTTCCAACCAGGATGTAGAGAGAGAGAGAGAGAGGGAGAGAACTGGAGAGGGGGGAGAGGGAAGGTAGATAGGGAGAGGGGGAATATATTGTAGAGATCCCAGCTAGCACATTTGTTTCCTTGGAACGTTTTTAGAAAGGAAGTGAACGTTCTGCCTGTTCTGGGAACGTAGATGTTTTGGTTGCACTTTGGTTCCCTGAAAGGTTTCTTGAGAGGTTTTATTAACGTTCTGAGAACAGAAATTAAAGGTTATTTGAAGGTGGAAATTCAGTACTGAGAGAGACTTGGTCATTGTCACGTGAAAGGACGGAGGATTCAATAGCGAGTCACGTTCAACATTTATTGAAGCAATACAGGAGGTGGAAAACAGGTACAGATAATCCAGGGTGTCAGTAACTGTCTAGGGCTTAGCAGCGCCGAGGCTGCGGGGAGAAACCAATCTTCCGTACTGTCAGTGAGTGAAGAGGAATTCCCCGACTGGCGATCTTGAACATGCCCAGCGTAGAGACCTCCACTGGAGCGATAGCGAACGAAGAGTCCAGCGGAGAACAGAACCAACGGGGAACAGAGTACTCGGCCTGGAGAGAGACACACGCACAGGAAAACAAGACAACGAACTGACAAACACAAGACCAAGACAACGAGTATAAGTAGGCACACGTAATGAGTGTCAGCTGGTGCTGACAACAAGCAGAGTGGCAATTAGCGGCCACACCCACACTCACACACACACGCACGCACACACACACAGAGAGAGCCGGTGAATTCATGAACCGTGACAGCACCCCCCCTCCTAGGAGCTTCTCCTGGCGCTCCCAGAAGGATCTGCCTGTCGATTGTAATCATCAATAAGGGAGTGATCCAGAATGTCTCTAGCAGGGACCCAACTTCTCTCCTCCGGCCCGTAACCCTCCCAGTCCACCAAGTATTGAACCCCGCGTCCCCTCCGTCTCGAGTCCAGAATGCGACGGACCGAGTAAGTAGGCTCCCCATCAATGAGCCACGGTGGAGGAGGAACCGGGGGCTGGTGGGTTCAAGCGTGAATGAGCCACAGGCTTCAGTCGGGACACATGAAACACAGGATGAATCCTCCTGTAAGCCGGCGGGAGCTTGAGACGGACTGCCGACGGACTCAGGACCCGAGTCACCCTGAACGGACCGATGAACCTAGGAGCCAGCTTATTACTAACGGAACGGAGAGGAATGTTCCTGGTGGAAAGCCACACCCTTTGACCTACGACGTAGGTGGGGGCCCTCCGTCGGTGGCGGTCAGCCCTAACCTTAGTGCGCGCCCCTACCTTGAGGAGGGTCTCACGGGTTCTAGTCCAGGTGCGATGACACCTCTGGACAAAGGCGTGAGCAGAGGGGACCGCGACCTCGGAATCCAGGCTAGGAAACACAGGTGGCTGGTAACCCAGACTACCCTCGAACGGAGTCAAACCCGTGGCGGACACTGGTAGCGAGTTGTGAGCATACTCAATGAAGGGGAGTTGCTGACTCCAGGACGAGGGGGCTCTGGGACACCATACACCGCAACACCCTCTCTATGTCCTGGTTGGCTCTCTCGGCTTGACCGTTACTCTGGGGATGAAACCCCGAGGATAAACAGACGGTCGCACCCAGCAATCTACAAAACTCCCGCCAGAACTTGGACACAAATTGGGGCCCCCCTGTCGGAAACCACGTCCATAGGAAGGCCATGTATCCGAAAGACATGGTCCACAACTGCTACAGCTGTCTCCTTAGCAGAAGGCAACTTCGTTAAGGGGATGAAATGGGTTGCCTTCGAGAACCGGTCAACGACTGTCAAAATGACGGTCTTGCCCTGAGAAGGTGGGAGGCCCGTGATGAAATCCAAGGCTATATGGGACCAAGGCCTAGAAGGGACAGACAGCGGCTGGAGTAACCCCTCCGGGGGCCGATTGGAAGTCTTGCCCGTAGCACAGCAGGAACAAGCCAAAACAAAACTCAGAATGTCCTGGGCCATCGCTGGCCACCAGAACCGCTGCTTAACCAGGAAGCTGGTGCGGGTCACTCCTGGGTGGCAAGCTACCTTGGAGCAGTGTCCCCAGCGAATAACATCAGATCGCAGCCCCTCCGACACAAATAGTCGACTCGGTGGGCAACCGGACGGAGGAGTTACCCCCTCTAAGGCTGTCTTGACCCTCGACTCGATCTCCCAAGTGAGTGTGGACACAATGAGTCTCTCAGGTAGAATGCACTCGGGAGTAGCCGGGCGTTCAGAACGATCAAACACACGAGACAAGGCATCGGGTTTGACGTTCTTAGAGCCCGGGCGGTAAGAGAGGGAAAATGTCAAAACGTCCGAAGAATAGAGCCCACCGAGCCTGTCTGGAGTTGAGCCTCTTGGCGGATCTGATGTATTCCAAGTTTTTATGGTCAGTCCAGACGATAAAGGGGACCCCCGATCCCTCTAACCAATGACGCCACTCCTCCAACGCCAGTTTGACTGCTAATAACTCTCTATTTGCAATGTCATAATTACGTTCGGCCGGTGATAACCGGTGAGAGAGAAAAGCACAAGGATGCAACTTGTCATCCGAGGAAGAGCGCTGGGAGAGAACAGCACCCACGCCCACCTCTGACGCATCCACTTCCACCACAAACTGACGGGTAGGATCTGGGGCAACAAGGATAGGGGCCGAAACAAAGCAACCCTTAAGGTCGGAAAATGCCTTCTCAGCAGCACTGGACCACCTGAACGTAGTACTGAGAGAGGTCAGAGCCGTCAGGGGAGCGGCCAGCTGGCCGAAATTGCGAATGAATCGCCGGTAGAAATTGGCGAAACCCAGAAACCTCTGTAGGGCCTTACGAGAATCCGGGCTCGGCCAATCCACCACGGCCTTTACCTTCTCGGGATCCATGCGCATCCCCTCAGACGAGACGATGTGCCCTAAGAAGGGGACAGACTGAGCATGGAACTGACACTTCTCAGCCTTGACGAAAAGCCCGTTCTCTAGCAACCTCTGGAGCACCCGTCTGACGTGCTGAACGTGTTGCTGGAGAGAGGAAGAAAAGATCAAAATGTCATCCAGATAGACATAAATAAATTGATCTAACATATCTCTCAACACGTCATTAATGAGTGCTTGGAAGACCGCCGGGGGAGTTAGACAGACCGAAAGGCATGACTAAATATTCAAAATGCCCCCTGGGGGTGTTGAACGCGGTCTTCCACTCATCCCCCTTCTTAATACGAACCAGATGGTAAGCATTGCGTAGATCCAATTTCGTGAAGACTGATGCCCCCCTGCAACCTCTCGAAGGCTGAAGACATCAACGGCAAAGGATAGGTGTTCTTTACCGTGATGTTGTTCAGCCCTCGGTAGTCAATACAAGGACGCAGGGATCCATCCTTCTTCCCCACGAAAAAGAACCCCGCACCTGCTGGAGAAGAAGAAGGGCGGATGAACCCGGCTGCTAGAGACTCAGAAATGTATTTCTCCATGGCCTCTCTCTCAGGAACCGAAAGAGAGTATAGTCCACCCTTAGGCGGAGACGTACCTGGCCGTAACTCAATGGCGCAATCATAGGGACGGTGTGGAGGCAGAGAAGCAGCACGAGACTTACTGAACACTTCCTTCAGGTCAAGGTACTCGGCGGGCACATTAGACAAATTCACCGGCTCCTCCTGCAACACAGAACCAGACACAGACGAACAAGCCACAAGACACAAGACAGGATGCATAACACTCATTACTCCAGGCCGATACTGTACTGTGCCCCCAGTCCACCCTGGGACCATGCTTGACTAGCCAGGGGTGGCCTAGTACAATGGGGATGTGCGGAGAGTCCATGAGTAGGAGCGATATCTCCTCCACATGATTACCCAAAGTAACGAGGGTTATGGGTTCGGTGCGGAGGTGAATGTTCGGGAGTTCCCGCCCATCCAGTGAGGTAACCGTAATCTGGTGGTTGAGAGGAATGATGGGGATGTGGAGTCTCTGGGCCAGACTCAGGTCCATGAAGTTACCCTCCGCTCCTGAGTCCAATAAGGCTTGACACTGGTGGGACTGGGTCGCCCATTGTAGTCTTACCGGGAGGAGGGTTGAGGAAGAGGGCTTATCCGTCGAGAGGCCGCCCGATAGTAGCCTCTGGTTTACCATCGAGCTTGACCTTTTACCGGACAGTCATTAACAAAATGTCCTGTGCCTCCGCAGTACAGGCACAGCCCTCTACTCCTCCGTCGTTGCCTCTCCTCCCGGGAGAGTCGGGCCCCACCCACCTGCATGGGCTCCTGATGGAACACGGGACTGACCGTATTGCCGCTGGGTGATGAGTGTTCCACGAACCTCGCGAAACCCGGGACCTGATGTGTCCGCTGTTCCAGCCGGTCTAAGCGGGCATCGACCCTTAATGCCAGCTCGATGAGTCCGTCCAGGCTCCTGGGCAGGTCCAGCGTGTAGATCTCTCTCTGAATACGGTCAGCCAACCCATGCAGGAACATGTCCCACTGCGCCTCCTCGTTCCATTGACACTCCACTGCTAGGGTCCTGAATTCAATCGAGTAATCCGACACAGGTCTACTCCCCTGCTGAAGATCCGCAAGAACGCTGGCTGCCTCGCCCCGTTATGCCCGGTCGCAGACCCGCCTCAGCTCCTCAGAGAGTGCCTGGAATGACGAGCAGCATTGATGATGGTTCTCCCACACCGCTGTTCCCCACTGAGCCGCGCGTCCTGTCAGCAGGGTTAGCGTAAAAGCCACCTTCGATTGTTCTGAGGCGAACGTCTGTGGCTGGAGCGAAAAAAACAAGGAGCACTTGTTAATAAATGGTCTGCAAAAATTAGGCTCACCCGAATATGCCTCTGGGGTGGGCATACGCGGCTCAGGTTGGTGGTAAGGGGGTGCAGGAACAGGAAGAACCGGCGATGTTGTGGGCGCAGCGGGGATGCTTAGGTGTTGCAGCTGTTGGGTGAGTTCTGACACCTGCGCTACCAAGGCTTGCACCGCATGACCCGTTGCCTTCATCTGTTCCTCCTGTTGGTCCATACGAGACATGCTTCGAGACAGAAATCGTGTTAGCTCCGGCGCACTCGCTGAATCCATGGTTGGTCAGTTCGTTCTGTCACGTGAAAGGACGGAGGATTCAATAGCGAGTCACGTTCAACATTTATTGAAGCAATACAGGAGGTGGAAAACAGGTACAGATAATCCAGGGTGTCAGTAACTGTCTAGGGCTTAGCAGCGCCGAGGCTGCGGGGAGAAACCAATCTTCCGTACTGTCAGTGAGTGAAGAGGAATTCCCCGACTGGCGATCTTGAACGTGCCCAGCGTAGAGACCTCCACTGGAGCGATAGCGAACGAAGAGTCCAGCGGAGAACAGAACCAACGGGAACAGAGTACTCGGCCTGGAGAGAGACACACGCACAGGAAAACAAGACAACGAACTGACAAACACAAGACCAAGACAACGAGTATAAGTAGGCACACGTAATGAGTGTCAGCTGGCACTGACAACAAGCAGAGTGGCAATTAGCGGCCACACCCACACTCACACACACACGCACGCACACACACAGAGAGAGCCGGTGAATTCATGAACCGTGACAGTCATTTCTTCCAACAATCCTCTTTAATTAATATTGATTAATTATTGCAATAATGAAACCAGTCAGTCCAACAGTCTCTACTCGTTACAGACAATGCACAGTTTATATAGCTGATACCCAGAATGCTTAGTCATGATTGGTTCAACCCCTCTCATATAGATTGGGGGGCACCATAAGCCACTTTGGGTTCATCCTCTGGTAATCTGCCTCTGGTGCTGTCTCCCAGATGCCAGGATAGTCAGGAATACTGAGGCCTTTGTTCTGTTCCTCCAGGCTATCTCTATCTCGGTGACACCCACCACATCTTATCTATGGAATGCCAGCTGTAGGTTTTTACCAAGCCATCACTTAATCAGTTGCCAGCCCCAGCTTCAAAAAACTAATCTCAGTTCACTTAGAGTGAAGGAAAGAAATGTCTTACTACAGTATTCTTTAAGTAAATAATTGTTAAATATCCAACAAATCAGGTAAATATGTAATTTTTCTATCACATCCCTCAACCAGGAAAGACTGGCATGCATGTTGTTGATGTTAGTTCTGTACGTGCAGTTAAGGGCAAGGCGGGCTGCTCTGTTTTGAGCCAGCTGCAGCTTTGCTAGGTCTTTCCTTGCTGCCCTTGACTGTATTACTGACAGTAATCAAGATGGAACAAGACCAGAGCCTGAAAAACTAGTACAGTTGATTTGTGTGTAAAGATATAACAGACATACCCTTACTATCTTTACAACAACTTTGTCAATATGACTTGCCTATGATAATCCAATGTTATACCTAGTAGTTTAGCATCCTTTATGTACAAGTCAAGTTAAGGTTTAAGTCTTACAGAATGTTTTGAACTAATACAATGTTTTTAGTTTTAGATGTGTTTATTATTCAAGTTAATTATTATTCACCCATTCTGGTACTGACTCTAGCTCATTATTTAGATTGTCAGTGAGCTCACTGGCTTTGGCTGCTGACATGTAAAGTGTTGAATCATCCTCATACATAGTCATTCTAGCTTCATGTAAGACCAGTGGCAAATCATTTGTAAAAATAGGGAAGAGTAACAGCCCAAGGCAACAGCCCTGATGGACACCACACTGTACATACAGTATCTGATGTAAGATAAGCTTCCATTGAATAAATATTGGATGAATAACTCTCCAACCATGTGATGGCAGGTGATGTGAAGCCATAACAATTTATCATCAGTAACATCAAAGGCTGCACTGAAACCGCCTCCCTCGTTCCGCGTTCAAAACACATGACTTACCGGATGCTTACACATGTGATTGGTCAGATGCTGAGAACGGAATGTACATGTTTTTAAATAACATTCTTAGAACGTTCTCTGAACTTTACTAAAGTTTTCCTGTGGTTTTTATGGAAAATGTTCTTAACGTTCTGAGAACAGTATGTATGTTTTTAAATAACATCCTTAGAACGTTCTCTGAACGTTACAAACGTTTCTTGTGTTTTTGATGGAAAGTTTTCTTAATGACCTCGTAACAATTTGAGAACATGACTTTAAATAGAACCACGAGGAAACCTGTTGTTTCTTAACCTTGTCGTGGAAATTCTTACACAGGGACACTCAAAGTCAATCTTATATGAATCATTGTTTATTGTCAGCAAGCTGGAGAGGTCACAGTCAAACTTAGATGCATAAAGTACCGGTCTGAAGTGAGCTCTAAAAGGGTGTTCCTTACATACAGGCTTATATACGGCTACCTAAACCTACATAAACATGATTCATTGGATTGGTTCCTCCATGTGACTGGCTCCATAGGACTACCACGCTCTAAGAAACATATGGTTCTCAAAACGTTAATGTGCTAGCTAGCAAGCTTAATCTCTATGCAAAACCCTGTCTTAGAACAGAAACATGAAACATGACCAAAATAATGTACTGTCAAAGCATTATTTTCACTTTTGCAGATATTGTTCAAAGAAGATCAATGTTTGCATCGTTTGTCGAGTGTAGAGGCATGAAGAATTAAAATGATGAATAAAAGAAAACTCCCATACTCCAAAACGTTCTTGTTCGCAGCACTATTTTTTTATCAAACATTGTGCGCATATGTGCAGGTATTTCTTTTCTCAACTGTTTCAGATATTGACAGTGAAAGTGCTTCACCCCTTTCATGTCATTCATGCACACAATAAAAGTATTATAACAGAGAAATTCACAGTGAATAATTCCCCATAGTGTACAGCAGGAAAATCGTCAAGGTTATTTGGGATTTCCTTTTATCTGAAATTGAATTATTCCCCTGTACCGGCTGACTGCTAGCAGATACAGTTCTTTCAGCTCTTAGCTTTTCCTTGAAACCCAGAATTATTTTAGACCTTTTGGGAAATGATCTTTGTTCATACAGTAAATGTATGGGGGTGTTCAAGAAATAAAAAGTGAGTGATGTACAAGAAAACTGACTCGAAATGTGAATATGTAATTGAGAAATGGGGTAAAAAGGAGATTGTGTTGCATCTGTTCATGGTGTCATGACATGGCATCAAATTGGTTTGGTTCTGAAGAGAGTTGGTAATCCAGTAGTAGAATATATTTCAGTGAGTGATGAAATTTAGCCTCCATGCAAATGTATTTGGTTTTTGAAATGTGTCCACGGGTCCTTGTTTCTAAGCTGGCTGACGTGGCTGGCGGCCCTAGAGACTTCAGGGCTCTGTGGCTCTCAGTGCTCTCTGGTCCCAGAGCGTATCTCTATCCACTCCGCATCTCTACCCCCCTGCGTTCCTCTGTGTAATGTCAAATCAAATCAAATCAAATTGTATTTGTCACACACACATGGTTAGCAGATGTTAATGCAAGTGTAGCGAAATGCTTGTGCTTCTAGTTCCGACCATGCAGTAGTATCTAACAAGTAATCTAACAAATTCACAACAAATACCTTATACACACAAGAGTAACGGAATGAATACGAGTATGTAGATAAATATATGGATGAGTGAGGCAGGATGCAGTAGATGGTATGGAGTACAGTATATACACATATATAGGAGATGAGTAATGTAGGATATGTAACATTATATAAATGGCATTGTTTAAAGTGGCTAGTGATACATTATTTCATCCAATTATAATTATTAAAGTGGCTAGAGATTTGGGTCGATGGCCGAACGGCATAGGCAAGATTCAGTAGATGGTTTAGAGTACAGTGTATACATTTGATATAAGTATGTCGTATAAGTCAACATTATATACAAAAATGTTTAAAGTGGCTAGTGATACATTTGTTACAATTCCTATGTTTAAAGTGGCAAGAGATTTAAGTCAGTATGTTGGCAGTAGCCACTCAATGTTAGTGATGGCTGTTTAACAGTCTGATGGCCTTGAGGTAGAAGCTGTTTTTCAGTC